>SJYW01027778.1:64056-81948 GCA_006410735.1 Raphicerus campestris
CGCCCAGGCACCTCTGTCTATGGAATTCTCCAGGCAAGAATATTGGAGTGGGTATCCATTCCCTTCCCAACCCAGGGATCAAACCCGTGTCTTCTGCATTGTGGGCAGATTCTTTATCATCTGAGCCACCAGGGAAGCACAAAAGCAATGCATCTCAGACATTAATGTGCTTACAAACCACCCGGGAGACCTAATAAAACACAGATTCTGATTCAGTAAGTCTAAGTTGGATCTGAGTCTCTTTCTACCAAGTTCTCATGTAGAATTGATACTTTTGGCCCAAGAACCATACTTTTAATGGAAATGTACCATGCATTAGTCAAAGGCTAATGAAGGGCTTTTCATTCCTTTCAAGATCAAATTTTATCATAGCTGTGACCAGGGAAGAGAGAAGTGCTCTGCTTACTGAACAGAAAACGAGAGAGAAGAAAAGGAAGCCTCTCTCCTCATGGTCACCTTCTTTGATAGCAAAGGAAAATGCGAAAGCCCTCTGCACCCAGTTGAGTTATCAGTGATTACTAACACCATATCTGCAATGATTTTTTTCCTTAAAGTCTGTTTCATTTGAACTAAATGTTAATTACAAATATTTTGCTTTTGAATACATTTCCCTCTTATGTCTTTGTTCTTTAACTTTCAACTTTTTGTACCCTTATGTTTTAGGTGAATCTCTTGAAAGATCCATTATTCTATTTTATTGTCTTATTCTAGCCTGACAGTAGTTTACTGAACTTAAGATTTTAGTTAATTTACTTTGAATTACATTTTATAGCATTATTTTATAATGATTATTTGTCCCATATTTTCTGTTCTACTTTTTTTATTTGGCTGTGAAGACAACATGTATAATAATGATAGAAATCATGGTCTACTTCTTAACTGGACTGAGCTTTCTACACTAATAGAAAAGAAGTGGCAAAGCAAAACACAGCACAAATAAATTTGAGATTTGAAAGTTTATTCAAACTAAAATTAGCCAGCAACTAAGATAAAGACCTGCTGTACACCTTGCTTTCAGCAGAAAGGTAAAGTTGCCATATGGAAAAAAGAGGAGAGCTAGAAAAGGATGGGATGATTTGTTTGAGAAAAAGAAATTGCAAAATATTTGAGCCTAAAGGCATGTAAGTGGACAGAAAAGTAAAAAGATTCACTATCATCTTAATAAATAACAGTTCATATTAAATATAAATTTTAAAATAGCACTCTTTGTTGGAAAGGCTAATATAGTATTCAAGTCTAAAGATCTAAATTCAATCTTAAAGTGTTGATTTTAACTGAATGCCTTCTTTCCAAAAGCTTTCAGAAGTCATTTTATTTTAATATGGCTTGCAGCTGGGTTTAAATATACATTGGACTGGGGTGTGAAATTCTGTTAGGTGCTTTACTTGAAAATTCACTGGGAACTGTTAGCTTATAATTCATGCTTCCAGGTAACTGCCTAGTGTGTGGACAGTTTGGAGAGTTTGGTAGCTTTTATTTTATATTATTGAAACTAATTTCCTCATATTAATAAGCATTTCAAGTCACATATTAGCAGACCAAGGCTATATTAGCCAGTACAAAAAACAAAGAGCAAAAAAAAAAAAATTCCCCTTAACTTTCTTCAAGAACTAAGTCTATCAGCAGGGATCCAGCTATATGTTTATGTCTATGCACGCATGCTAAGTCACTTCAGGCCTGTCCGACTCTTTGTAACCTCATGGAGTGTAGCCTCCCAGACTCCTCTGTTCATGGCATTCTCCAGGCAAAAACACTGGAGTGGGTTGCCATGCCCTCCTCCAGGGGATCTTCCCAACCCAGGGATCCAACCCACATCTCTTATGTCTCCTGCATTGGCAGGCATGTTCTAGACCACCAGCGCCATCTGGGAGGCTCCTTATGTATATGTATGTGTGAATTTAAGAGTAAAAAATAAACATAACATACTTTATGCTCAATAATAATCTGACCAGTATATAGAAAGCCTACAAATCTAAGCACACAACACATTAATAATGTTAACACGTTTGATATCAATCAGTCAATTCAGTCACTCAGTTGTGTCTGACTCTTTGTGACCCCATGAATCACAGCATGCCACGCCTCCCTGTCCATCACCATGGTAGGAGATAGAAGTAATTGCTTATGGTCATAAGCCACAAAGAATATCCTATCTAGATGAATAAGTGAAGTGAATGCTGTAGCTCATAGCTTATCCCTCAAAGGTTAGGCCATGCATGTGGTGGACAAGAGCTAATGTGTGGGTTCTGAATTGGTTTAGAAGGCAGGTCAGAGATTCCTGCAAATGGCCCAGACTCCTCAAGTAAAACATCTTCACTGAATATAAGTAGAGATTAGATAGTTGGCTCTGCAGAAGGAGGTAGTGAGGACAATTGACTTATTTTGTCCTTGATTCTGAAAGGAACTGGAAAACAAATCTCCCCTGATACTTAATAAACACAAGCTCCATCTCACTTGGGTTAGAACAGTGAGTTCATAATACATGCATAGCCCAATGAAAACAGAGACAAAAATTTAGTTTAAACTGATTCCAGATTCATGGCATCCTCCTGTGGTCTGGAAGAGGAAAATGAAAATCCTCTTTTGGGGGGATACATTTTAATCCTCAAAGGATTCCTATACATGAGGCACCAAGGAGCTCATATTTTTAGAAAATGTGGAAGCAAATCACCATGAGTACTTGTTAGTAAAGTTGTATATTTAAAAAGTATGAGGCAAATGTTTAATATGTCTAAAAAATAAAAGAATATTCAAAGAATAATTGAGGGGCACAGTTCTTCCTGCACTAAACTACTGTGTTCCCCCTTTGCCTGGGAAAGTAATAAAGCCACTCTTTCTTTCTCCTCCATAAAAAATAAAATGAATTAATGATTGAGACAAAGGACAATCAAATTTCTCAAGGCATTTTTGAAAAAGAGCCAATAGAACTTCTAGAAGTGAGAGATAACAATATCACAAACTTGAGCAGTTTATCACAGCCATGGAGAATTGGCAAATAGAACTGAAATAATTATCCAGAATGCAGCACACAGAGACAAAGATATGGGGAATATGAAAGAAAGATTGAGATGTGGGAGATGGAGTGAGAAGTTCACTTGACATTAGAAGTTTAAAGGATAAAAAAAGAAATAGTGAAAAGAGATGTAATATTTTAAGAAATATTAGTTCAAATTTGGGACTATCAAAAAATCCTAAGCAACATAGTAAAAATAAATTCACTCTAAGAAAAGTCACTATTTACTTACAGAAAAGTAAAAGCAGAGGTCAACACTTAACATAAAAGTAATCAAGAAAAGAAAAAAGGAGGAGAAACCAAAAGTTAGACAAACAGTTTCAAGGGGGTAGTACAGCGGGTAATTCAACATCATTGAACCAAATTCAACAGCTCAAAGGGAGAGACTGTCAGACTGAAATGAGAAAATGAAAGGGGCCAATAAGCTGTTTGCAGGAGCCCCACTCAGACTATGAAGATAAAGACAGGCTGAAAAGCTGAAGAAGGTGAAGAATACAGCAGAGACATTCTAAACAAAGAAATGATGTTTCAGATATAGTAGACTTTAAGGTAAAAATGTTCTCAGGCATAAAGAGAGCTAATATTCAATAGAAAAAGGTTCAGTTGATTGTTCTCTGGTTGAAAGAATTAGAATAAAGTCTCTTTTAGGAAAAATAGCTTGGTTTGTTGGATTTCGTAAACAGAGAATGGAGTTTATTCTGGTGGTAGACATAAACTGCTTATTAAGTGTATGCCCTTGAGGAAATATTTAAACTTCTAGAACCTCAGCTTCCTACTCAGTGAAGCAGAATAATACCATTTAACTCCTCTTTAATCATCACAAATAATTCGTCTAAGGCAGGCAGCACTGTGCCAGTTACATAGCTTTCCTGATGTCAGAAAAGTCAAGGAAAAAGCTGTTGGTTTTACACTGCAGTATCTTTACATAAGCAGAAAGATCAGGCCTATACATTTATCTTGGTTAGAAGAATAAGCCTTGGGATGTATAATTTACTTCGAAGATCAGTTCAGTTCAGTTCAGTTGCTCAGTCGTGTCCGACTCTTTGCGACCCTGTGAATCGAGCACCCCAGGCCTCCCTATCCATCACCAACTCCCAGAGTTTACCCAAACTCATATGTCTATCAAGTCGATGATGCCATCCAGCCANCCCCACGTTCTTGTCTTCTTGCCCAAAGTTATTTCAGAATATCAGAGAGTAGTTGTTTAGGGTGTGGGGAGGGTGTGTGGGGGGGCTGGAAAGCAGATAAGTAAGAAAGATGTAACTTCATGATTCCTTACTCAGTTCTTTTTTGTTCTTTGTTATACCTTTTAAGAAGTGTTGAGAATGAAAAATAATTTTTCTTTACCTTTCTAGGTTCTTGGCTGAAACCCCCCACAGTAATGAAAGAGATTAACAATATTAACAATAAAGTTATTTATATCATTAGACTGACTACACAAATTTGCTTTTTTGGACAATTATATTTTTTTAAGAAAGTTATTTTTAATAAGAAAGAAGCTTTAAAATGGCAGTGTTTTATATATATATGTGTGGCTTTTTAAACATAAAGGTATCTAGAACTAAGCAGTCCATAGAGGGTATGGCAATTTTACAGTCATCAAAGATAAGTGTTTAGGCCATCAACTCAACACGTATTCCAGTATCAAGAAGGAGGGAAGAAGGGGACAGGGCTAAAGAGACGTAACTTTCAACCGAGACAACTTCCTTCAAGGAGGCTTCCAATTTTTCTTTGTTTTGCATCTGCAGATATTGCTTTTTATTATCACACTAAAATCCATTTATAGAAATTTTGCTTAACTGGTTTATAGGCCTTAGTTACAAGGTTATACTATCAAGGAACACAGCAGTTATTTGATTGAAAATGAAATTGCCACCTAGACATTTCAATAGGAGAAGAAAAGGAGGGATGGAGTGATTGGTATTTTTTAAATTTTTTATTGGAGTATAGCTAATTAACAATCTTGTGATAGTTTCAGGTGGAGAGCAAAGAAACTCAGCCATGCATGTAGATGTATCTGCTGTCTTCCAAACCCCCCTCCCATCCAGGCTGCCACATAACATGAGCAGAGTTCACTGTGCCGCACAGTAGGGCCTTGTTGGTTACCCATTTTAAATATAGCAGTGTGCACATGTTGTTTTCAAATTCCCTAACCATCCCTTTCCCCTGTTCTTCCCCCTGGCAACCATAAGCTCATTCTTTAAGTCTGTTTTATAAATAAGTTCATTTGTATCATTTCTTTTTAGATTCCACATGTAAGGATGTTATACAATATTTCTCCTTCTCTGTCTGACTTACTTCACACAGTATGACAATCTCTAGGTCCATCTGCTGCTGCTGCTACTAAATCGCTCCAGTCGTGTCCGACTCTGTGTAACCCCATTGGGCAGCAGCCCACCAGGCTCCTTCATCCCTGGGATTCTCCAGGCAAGAACACTGGAGTGGGTTTGCCATTTCCTTCTCCAATGCATGCATGCACGCTAAGTCGCTCCAGTGGGGTCTGACTCCATGCGACCCTATGGACAGCAGCCTACCAGGCTCCTCTGTCCACAGGATTCTCTAGGCAAGAATACTATGTTGCTGCAAATGGCATTTCATTATTTTTATCGGCTGGGTAATATTCCATTGTGTGTATGTACTATATCTTGTTTATCCATTCCTCTGTCAGTAGACATTTAGATTGCTTCCATGTCTTGGCTACTGTAAACAGTAGCTGCAGATTTTCTAATTGCACTTCCATTTAAATCACATTAGGCAGAACATAGTCATGCAGCCAAAATTGATGCAAGTCAGCCTTGGATGTGTAATATTTTAGCTGAGCACTTTATTTCCCTGAATAACATTAATGTTTTGCTACTAAGCAATAATAACACCTAAATGCCCATCAACAGGTAAATGGATAAAAAAGATGTGGTATATATGTATGTAATATTTTATATAATTACATATATACATATACAATGGAATGTTACTCAGCCATAAAAGAATGAAATCATGCCATTTACAGCCATGTGTATGGACCTAGAGATTATCATGCTAAAGCAAAATGAGAAAGACAAATATTATATAATAATGCTTATATATGGAATCTAAAAAAAAGATACAAATGAACTTATTTACGAAACAGAAATAGACTCACAGACATAAAAAACAAATTTATGATTACCAAAGATGAGGGAGGAGGTACAAATTAGGAATTTAGAATAATACATACACACTACTGTATATAAAATATATAGCCAACAAGGACCTATACTATATAGCCCAGGGAACTCTAAGCAGTATTCTACAATAACCTATAAAGGAAAATAATCTGAAAAAGAATAGATATGTATATATGTATAACTGAATCATTGCTATACACACAAACACACAACATTGTAACAGAACATTGTAAATCAACTATATGTCAACTTAAAAAAATAAGAAAGAATGGAAGGATGAATACTGAGTGAGTAATTAACAAGTTTCATTAGGATTTCATACACATAGACATATACACACACACATGTATTTGAATATACAAAGTAATGAGAGATTCCTTTGAGATTGTTGTAGGCTTTATACTAATAAACCTAGCCAGGGCAAGAAGAGGAACAAGGTCAGCTTCTTTTCTGTTTACATGGTAAAGGTTTCAAGAAATATTTTTGCTACTGACTTTACCATGGAGAATAGCATTATTGAATTTAGGCACAATAAAACAAGGTATTTTAATTTAGTCCAGTATATAGTAATAAAATAAATCAAAGCTTTAACTAGTCCTTGGCTCACCATCACGGTCCTATCTACATTTCCCTTCACCTTAAGTAATATTTCCCTCAAAATAGGAATGCTTTGAAACCAACCGGTATACTTGTTTTTACATTGGTAGTTTGTAAACAACACTTTTTGTTCCTTTAGACTTATCACTATGTGAAACAATGAAATGAGGCCTGGGCTATCACAAAGCTTAAATACTAGATTTAGCATACTTGCCACATATTATAGAAACTTAATTTAACTCATTTTCATTTTTTTCCACCCTTGTCTGCCTTCTCCACAGGCTATATATTGATGGTCCCTTTGGAAGTCCATTTGAAGAATCACTGAACTATGAGGTTAGCCTCTGCGTGGCTGGAGGCATTGGAGTCACTCCATTTGCATCAATCCTCAACACTCTGCTGTATGTCATTTTGATCCATTATATTAGTCCACAAAGAGAATTGTCTATTTCAGACATCTTTTTTAGTAAGAAGTAATTCCTTACAGAATTATTCTACTTGTTCAAAACATTCTATTTACTGATTGATAAGGGGAATAAATGAGTGCTTCTCAATACGTGGTCTACGGTTCTCAGCATGTTCTCTTGTAAAATAACATCACAATTATGCCTTACTCTGTCCTTTTCCTCTATTAAAGTAATTCCACTGGCCCCTATTTCTCTGCTTTCTCATCAGGATTAAGTGGCATTACTAATTTATTTAGTCAACAAATATTTTTGACCATTTATGTGCAATTGATCGTATAGTTACTGGTAATGTAGCAATGACTGAGTAGTGTCTCTGCCCTTGAAAAGTTTACTTTCAAATAGGGTAGGCAAAATATAAACCAGTGAAAAATTCACAAATAACATCATTTCAGAAAATATTAGAAGTGTGATGAATAGAAGAAAGATTAATGGGATATAGAAATAAAGGGTCAGGGTTATTGTAGAGGTATCATCAGGAAATCCTCTCTGAAGAGATGACAAATGAGCACATCATTCCTGGGTCTGTTACTCAGCAGATTTATAACAGACTGAAGAATAGAAATTTCAGAAGTAAGATTGCTTAAGCAGGATATACTTATTCAGTTATTTTACCTTTGGTTTACAAGCAAAAATTAATTGACAGGGATTCTCATGAAACAACAAACAAAATCTATTCTATTCACTTTTCAAGAAAACACAATTTTCATTAAAAGTCTGTTTTATGAAGTACAAAAAAAGAAATAAATATTTGAAGTGATGTGTTTGAATGATATTTTGATTTTAAAACCTTGATATAAATTTGGGACTTCGGGGAGGTTCTTAAAAAAATAACTATATTCCAAGCCAGAAAGTTGTTTCTGAAAACATATTGCAAGTTATTTGGACACCTAAAGTTTAAACAAGGGAATAATATTTTGTTAACCTTAAGCTTACTTCATAATTATAAGGAGGAATCCAGACTTGGAATTGTGAATTGCTGGAATGCATTACATAGTAGGTGGTTGTGAAATCTCTTTCTTTAATGATTATTAAGAAGGGGATAAACAACCAGCTTTCCAGAATGACTTTGGCTCATTTTGCCTGGAACCCAGGGCAAGATGACCATTGGCGCCCATCTGAGTGATAGAGTTAACAGAAAAATAAGAAAACTTTTTTCCTGAGATGCAGAGCTGATCCAAGAGTTTAGTTTATTGCCTTCAAGTGGAAATGGATAATATGCATATAGTATCCACAAACATGAACACTTTAATTCATGGATTGTATATATCTCTGACTCAGTATATTGCATTTTAAATTAATTTGAGAGTTAGAGTAAGTGATGTATCAGATACTAGAATATAGATGACTGTTTTCTCTGTAGATTACTTACTAACAAGAAGCGAAATTTCAAGGATATAGGGATTCTTAATTCTTTTACCGTCATAATCAGTCCTGTGTTATTTCATTTTTAAAGGGATGACTGGAAACCATACAAGCTTAGAAGATTGTATTTTATTTGGGTATGCAGAGATATCCAGTCCTTCCGCTGGTTTGCAGACTTACTCTGTGTGTTGTATAACAAGGTAAAATTAGGTTTCTTTTTACTTTTGCAGTCTTTTAAATTTTAAAAGTAGCCATTTTATTTCAAATTTATAAAAGTAATAGCTGCTCACTATAGAATAATATGCAGAGGAGTAGTGAGGAGGAAAAATATCCCTTAAGCTTAAAAAAAAACAGAGAGAGAATCTTTTAATAATTTGGTGTACATCTTTTCAGATATTGGTATCTGTAAATTTGTATATCTAGGACATGTTTTAACATAGAATGTTTTAACATGGAAATGAATGCATATGGTTGGTAATACATGCATATTGAAAACATTATGCAAATGTGAATGCAAATGGGATTGTGACTGAGGACAGATGGAAGAAAACATCTGCAGACAATTACTGTTACACTTTTCAGCCTTTATTCTCATAGTTCGTATCTCTAACTTCAACATTCCAAGTGGATCATCAGCTAACTTTTGGCCCAGTAAACAGAATTTCAAAAATCCCGAATTCTAAGCTGTATTCCTTCCAGAGATGAAAGCAGGTATTTTCATCTATCTTACCTGCAACTTTTACTTTTCTATTAATATATCTATTTTTAAGTNATCTGCAGACAATTACTGTTACACTTTTCAGCCTTTATTCTCATAGTTCGCATCTCTAACTTCAACATTCCAAGTGGATCATCAGCTAACTTTTGGCCCAGTAAACAGAATTTCAAAAATCCCAAATTCTAAGCTGTACTCCTTCCAGAGATGAAAGCAGGTATTTTCATCTATCTTACCTGCAACTTTTACTTTTCTATTAATATATCTATTTTTAAGTTATTCAGGTAATACCTATATGCATCGTTGCTCCAGATTTTTGTAATCTACCTGAAGCAACATCTCCATCCAATCCACATAACCAGATGTTACTCATGAGCATTCTGAAAATTCTATCATGCTATTTGTATTGTTCCACAAATTGCTTTTTTAAAGTGTATTTCTATCTAACCAGACACAAAAGGGCAAATATGGTGTGATTCCTTTTATATAAGGGACCTGGAGTAGTCTAATTCATAGAGACAGAGAATAGAATGATGGTTGCCAGAGGTTTCCCAGAGGGCAAATGGGGAGTTACTGTTTAATGGATATAGAGTTTCAGTTTGGGAAGATGAAAACATTCTGGAACTGGATTGGTGATGATGGCTGCACAACCATATGAATATATTTAATGCTAATCAACTGTATACTTAAAAACAGCTAAAATGATCAATCATGCTATGTGTATTTTACCACAATAAAAAAAAAAGTGCAGATTCTTGGGACTCACCAAGGGCCTGCTAAATCAGGAGAAAAAAAGCAGAGAGATGAGAAGCCACTGAAAGGATCTGAGCAGACCGATATGATTCTAGGTCATCTTGAGAGTGTATGTGAAAATACAGTTCTTGGAGTACTGCAGTTTCCATAGGAGCAGAAAATGAGTAATAAGTCAGGAAAGGAGATTAATCAGAGTGACCAGTGAGGCGGTAGGAAACCAAGAGGTTCAGTACTTAAGGTTAAGAGAGGAGAATCTTTCAAGAGCATCATCACCACTTTCAAGTGAGTGTTTTCTCTAGATTAATGTCTAAAACTGGATTTCCTGAGTTGAAGGCTGTGAGGACTTCAGGAATGAATTTAAATTTGTAATAGGTACTGACAAAATGTCCCCCAAAGATGCTAAAACAATTTACATTTCCACCAAAGGATATAAGAGAAATTTACTCCAAACATTATATTACCAGTCTTTAACATTTCTAGTCATTTCTTAAACAAGGGGATCTCACTGTATTTCTCCTTGAAACAAATGAGATTGAACTTCTCTTGCTATTATCAACCACTTGTATTTCTTGTTGGAGTTCCCATTTCTACCTTTGCTTGTTTTTCTAGATTAAAATTTTCTTTCTTGAAAAGATACAGAACTTACAACTGGATCTAAAAGCACATATAAATAATAGATGCTTTATAGGACAAGTAGCAGAGCAAGAAAGGAATAAAGGAAATAAAAATATATAAATGGCTGGATATTCAAAGTAGTTGAATCTTAAAATTTCTTCTCAAGTGTTTTGGTCGATATGTTTAATCCTTAGGAATCCATGGATTAAATAATATAAATGCTTAAAACTAGTGTAAACAATGTGCTGTTGATTATCTTCTACACATACCTCTGCACACCTGTTTTGATTTTTCACATCAAGAGGGTAGATATAAACACAGGTCCTTCAGCCCTCTGAGGATGATGTTAAAAAGAAAGGCTTTTATTATTTTCTGCATTTGCAAATGAGTTACCAAATTCAGCATGTGTGTGTGTGTGTGTTTTAGTAGATACTATTTTTTGTCTACAATAAGGGATAAGCCAAAATGGAGACATTGATATTTAAAATGTGTTATTTAAATCTGCATTCTTCTCTCTGGAGCCTGTGGGGCATCGAACACGTTGATGCAGCAGTTATTGGCTTGATCTAAGAGCAGCATCCCGGGAGACATTTAAGACAAAAATCAATGCAAGTCATGTGTTTTGTGAAGGGCTGCCCATTACTGGCACTTGGAAATTCCTCCATTCCCTCACAGTTAAGATTTGTGCACCCTGATTCAATTCCTAAAGGGCTTTAAAATGACTTTAGTGTTTGGATATATCTTGAGGCATCTGTGGCATTAAATACAATTATTATATTTTAAGATTATGGGTTCTGAGAATCATCACTTATCACTTTCAAAGTAAAATAGGTTTTTATTGGGATTTTATAATTTAGCATTGCCACCTATCAGAGAATGTGTAGTTTTAGTTCTGGAGGAAACCTGTGAGCTGAGGTCATTGTCCTAATGAAGAAACTGGGGCCTATGTAAGTTGAGTACCTCTCTAGAAGTCTCAAGGTCAGACAGTGATGGCAATAGATACACGTCTCTTAGTCACCTGCCAGGTGCCCTTACTACTGTAGAGGGTGCCAGAGGGATACTATAACCTCACTTAGTCACTTCTGTATTTGCAAAATAACTTCTTTTGCATTCCTAAAACTTTGAGTTTGAGTCCCAGTATATCCCTTAGAAATCATTATTTTAATGCTCTATAGAAATAGTTGTTGTTGTTGAGTTACTAAGTCATGTCCAACTCTTTGCAACCCCACATATGGTAGCACACCCGTCTCCTCTGTCCTCCACTATTTCCTGGAGTTTGCTCAAATTCATGTTGGGTCAATGATGACATCCAACCATCTCACCCTCTCTTGCCCTCTTCTCCTCTTGCCCTCAATCTTTCCCAGTATCAGTGTCTTTTCCTTTGAGTTGCCTCTTCACACAGGTGGCCAAAGTATTGGAGCTTCAGCAATAGTCTTTCCAATGAATAATAGCAATAGTACTTGGAATCGGTTGATTCATTTGCTGCAATAAGGTCCAGCAAAACCATACCATCTCCAGCAAACCTACTGTGCACACTGATGCTTAGGAAATAGTTTGGCTGCTGCAAAAGTGCTGGTCTCTTCTAGGCCTTTCCTCAAATTCTACACATCAGATTCTTATCTCTGTTCTCCACAATGTACTGTAGTTNACCCTGATTCAATTCCTAAAGGGCTTTAAAATGACTTTAGTGTTTGGATATATCTTGAGGCATCTGTGGCATTAAATACAATTATTATATTTTAAGATTATGGGTTCTGAGAATCATCACTTATCACTTTCAAAGTAAAATAGGTTTTTATTGGGATTTTATAATTTAGCATTGCCACCTATCAGAGAATGTGTAGTTTTAGTTCTGGAGGAAACCTGTGAGCTGAGGTCATTGTCCTAATGAAGAAACTGGGGCCTATGTAAGTTGAGTACCTCTCTAGAAGTCTCAAGGTCAGACAGTGATGGCAATAGATACACGTCTCTTAGTCACCTGCCAGGTGCCCTTACTACTGTAGAGGGTGCCAGAGGGATACTATAACCTCACTTAGTCACTTCTGTATTTGCAAAATAACTTCTTTTGCATTCCTAAAACTTTGAGTTTGAGTCCCAGTATATCCCTTAGAAATCATTATTTTAATGCTCTATAGAAATAGTTGTTGTTGTTGAGTTACTAAGTCATGTCCAACTCTTTGCAACCCCACATATGGTAGCACACCCGTCTCCTCTGTCCTCCACTATTTCCTGGAGTTTGCTCAAATTCATGTTGGGTCAATGATGACATCCAACCATCTCACCCTCTCTTGCCCTCTTCTCCTCTTGCCCTCAATCTTTCCCAGTATCAGTGTCTTTTCCTTTGAGTTGCCTCTTCACACAGGTGGCCAAAGTATTGGAGCTTCAGCAATAGTCTTTCCAATGAATAATAGCAATAGTACTTGGAATCGGTTGATTCATTTGCTGCAATAAGGTCCAGCAAAACCATACCATCTCCAGCAAACCTACTGTGCACACTGATGCTTAGGAAATAGTTTGGCTGCTGCAAAAGTGCTGGTCTCTTCTAGGCCTTTCCTCAAATTCTACACATCAGATTCTTATCTCTGTTCTCCACAATGTACTGTAGTTGTTGTGTCTCTTCTTTCTCTTCTGATTTTGATTTTTTTCTTCCTCCTCTTTAGCATTTCTTTGTTTTAGGTGGTGAAAGGAGGCCCTAAGAAGAATAATATTTTTTTAATGTAGATTTCACAAGTCAGAATGCAGCCAGAGCAAGGCCAGGGTCATGAGCAGATTCATCTTGCCTTCTGGATGAAAGAAGCATCTGGGTCAAAACCCTTTTACCTACTTTGTTGAATTCACCTTTTTTCAGATATTTTTCTTGGTCCATTTATTTTTCAAGATACCAAAGTGTTTGAGAGCTTTCCCAGATGCTTTTATTTTGGCAGATACACTCCCTGTCTCATACATTTTTATATAAGGGAAATCAGTACTGCATAGGAAGGAGGTAGGAATGATTCCATTCCTACCTTATATGTTTTCATTTGTTTGGGTTTCTTTGATGCTTAACATGCATTTTGTGTATCACTTTTGACTTTTTTGTAAAGAAAATCATGTTCTTTCTGAGTGAAATCTTGAGTAAAATTTAGAGACTCAGCAAATAAAATAAGTGAGAGGATTTAAAGGAATATTGCTATAGTATTTAGCATATTTGATTTTGTGTCTATGAAGACAGCAGAACTAATCCCATCCATTTCCTTCATCATAACTAATAAAATCTGCCAGGGGCAGGTTATTAATGTTAGAATGCCATGTCTGTGGTGCATGTATATTTGTGTATGTATACACATTTTCTCATAGATGTTGGCTGTGGTAAGACCAGATTGAAGAATCACATATGTTAGGTTAGGAGAGAGTCTGTGAATACAGAATACAGTTTAATGTCTATTTACTTTTATGTCCTCTCAGTTTTGGCAAGAGAACAGACCTGATTATGTCAACATTCAGCTGTACCTCAGTCAGACAGATGGGATACAGGTATGTGACTGGATGTTATTGTAAATTAAACAAGTCTCTTGAGAACAGAGGATTTACTGTAGGGGCTGTGCTGGAAGAAAATTTCTGCAGGTGGTTTGAAGAGATGATTCCCAGAGGAAAGCCACTTTTGGAATGTATCCAGCAAGCTCATGGCTCATCCTTGAAGTCAACTATTTTCTGCCTTTCATCTGTCCTCACCTGGGACTGAAGTGGACCTTTGAGCTCATCCCTCTCCTTTTCACTGTCACCTCACCTAGAGATGAGAACACAAGTGAATAGTCTTGTGATTGTGTTCATCGAGGAGAGGTTTTATGTGGCAAGAGAAGATAAGGTCATATACAATCAAGCTTGTTTCTCTTCAAGGGAAGCTAAAAAACGGGACATACATCATGCATTATTTACTTCACTGCTAGACGCTGTATTGAGCATCTCATACACATTATCTCATGTGATTCCAACAGATTCAAGAGATAAATGATGTTGTGATCCCCATATAATAGATGAGGAAACACTATATAGACAACATTGAAGAAATGTATAGCCATATAAACCTGGGCATGAATGCTTTCACAAGTTTTATTGTTGTATTTTCCATCATATATTTTATGTAATTCTTTGAATGCAAAATATGAATGCTTGTCTGTCACCTCAAAACTAATCTAAGCCTATTTTTTTAGTCAGATTTCTACCCTACTTGGTATGTAAAAACATTTTATCTTATACTGTCATGAAGTAAATCAGTATCATTATGCCTCATGATTTTGCAGTGGTTAAGATATGAAGCATAAATTACATCTGGTTCTCAGTTTGTCTCCCTGGGACTTGGACACTTTTCTTTCTCACTTGACTCTCTTTACCATCAATTCAGATCTAATGCTCTTGTTAATTGCAAACAACAGTCCATTAGAAGTTGTTTTTTGATAGATCCCAAATTTGGAGCTCTGCTGTATTACACTGTCATGTTCAGGATCATTTCCCCATATTTATGATGATAATTTGCAGTATCTTACTCATATAATGAGCTAAATATGACAGCTTTGCAGTGCAAAAATGCTTCAACAAAGCTTATGTGTTGCGCCCTCTTTGAGAGTAGGCAATTAGAATGCATTCTTTAATGCTGAAGCAACTAACTGAAGTCTAGGAAAGTCAGTCATTTGTACTAATGGTATTCAAGAAGATAATGGATTTTAAAGGGAAAGAGGGAGGAAATTGTGCTTCTAAATGATTATACTTAATAGGTTGCCATTTGACACTTATATTCTTTATGTCACAGCAATTTGGTAGGAAGCCACAGCACCAGGAAAGATGATGTTATAGAAATGAATTATTTGCCCAATTCTGTGTCATATAAAGCATAGTGCTTTCTTTTTGGCAGAAGATAATTGGAGAAAAATATCAAGCACTGAATTCAAGACTTTTTATTGGACGTCCTCGGTGGAAACTTCTTTTTGATGAAATAGCAAAATGTAACAGAGGGTAAGTACTTCCCTCAAAAAATTTGACATGTGGCTAATGATCAAATTAAAATATTAAAGATTACTTAGTAATTGCTTTGAAAATTACAGAGTCACTTAAATACTCAATTATCACTACTGAAGATGGAAGCAAAGCAAGAACCACTTCAAGTATCCATAAAGCCAAATAATTAAAATTTGGCTTAAAAATAGTCTATAAAGTATTTATGAACCAAACTGTCATATGTACTTTTAAATTTGCATAGATCCCATAGCACAAATCAGGTCATCATTGGTAAAGTTTTTGTAAATCACATTAGCAAACAAGGGAGCTCTTCAAATAGTTTTGATGCATTTAAAAATTATATTTTTGGTACATTTTTACTAGAATGAAAATATTTTTTTAAAACTGTTAGTTTTTAAAACTCTTAGAGATTTTAATATTTCTCTAAATCAGAAATGTTTCCAAACATATTTTTTCTTGGAAGCTATAATTCTATAAAAAAATCTTAGAGTTATGGGCTATATGTTTATGATCTGAAGAGATTATAGTTGAAAGAAAGCATTCATTTTTGGATACAGACTAGGGAGCCTGTTTGATAATCTGTAAAATTACCATAGTGCAGGGCAATGATCTATACAAATTCTAGAAGCATTTTGAAAACCATATACCCATTCACACATTTCAAAGTTGGCATTGAAAAAGTTTTATCAGAACCTTAAATAGTTCCAAAGGCTGCAATTTCTAACATATTGCAGATATTGACATTTTAAAATTAATATAACTTTTACCATATCTGCTGGAATCTAAATATCATAGTTTCTCGATACCAACCTCATATATTTGTGCCTTTTGTAACTTTCATGGTCAGTTGGAAATTTTATATCACTCTTTTGTCTACTGGAACTAGAACCTAACTTCTGCCCTCTGTTTTGGAAGGTCAGTGTATTAGCCATTGGACCACCAGGGAAGTCTCGTCTAACCTGCAGAATTTAACAAATGCAGTATATTTATGCACTTTCACGAATCATACTTTTGCTGGTAAACTAAACATACTTATGCAATAAGAATGTATATAAATTGAAGATTTAATTTTTAAAATTTCCTGTGACTCAAAGGAATCAGCGATCATTTTTTACAATTATTAATATATAGTTGATTAATTCATAATTTTGAAGGTATATTTTGATAAATATAAAAGGATATTTTATTTTAATTGAATGAGGCAGCCTGTTAGATGAAAAGTTTTTTTTAACTGCAGTTTATAAATATATGGATGAATATGATGTATTAAAATAATCTCTGATTCGTCATGGTGTTTTGGTGTTACCGTCAAAGACTTTGTTTTAGGAATCATGGTTTGAAACTGCTTAAGCAAAATCTAAAAAGGAAAATAGTNTATGGATGAATATGATGTATTAAAATAATCTCTGATTCATCATGGTGTTTTGGTGTTACCGTCAAAGACTTTGTTTTAGGAATCATGGTTTGAAACTGCTTAAGCAAAATCTAAAAAGAAAAATAGTGACCCATGTAATTCAGACTGCATCCATGTTTGAAAGCACTTCTGCATTTCCTTCCCTTCGTGAAATAACTGGATTAAAGATGAAAGCATTTTTTAGAAAGCAGAGGTCCTTTGTAATATACAGGGTTCTAGTTAAAGGTGAAGTATCAGATAAAGAAAAAAGTCAACTCAGTTTTGGTAATATTCTTTCTATTCTTTCTTCAACATCATCCACCTTAGATGAGATTATCTTCTCATACGCACCTGAGTCTTCCCATGTAGCACAGACTCCTTCCTCTCTAATGACATTTCAGTTCANTTTGGTAATATTCTTTCTATTCTTTCTTCAACATCATCCACCTTAGATGAGATTATCTTCTCATACGCACCTGAGTCTTCCCATGTAGCACAGACTCCTTCTTCTCTAATGACATTTCAGTTCAGTTCAGTTTAAATGCTTAGTCATGTCCGACTCTTTGCGGACCCATGGATTGCATCATACCTAGCTTCCCTGTCCATCACCAACTCCCAGAGCTTGCTCAAACTTGACCATTGAGTTGGTGATACCATCCAACCATCTCATTCTCTGTCATCCCCTTCTCCTCCTCCCTTCAATCTTTCCCAGCATCCAGGTCTTTGTTAATGAGTCAGCTCTTCACATCAGGTGGCCAAAGTATTGGAGTTTCAGCTTCAGCATCAGTCCTTCCAATGAATATTCAGGACTGATTTCCTTT
>SJYW01027778.1:81982-108346 GCA_006410735.1 Raphicerus campestris
AACATTTATGGAACTAGTTGCCAACATCTGTCCCCAAACAACATTATCTGCTGACACCTAAGTTTGTCTCTACCCATCTCTACAAAGTTTTTCTAGGTAAATCTCTAGATGGTTGTTGGATTGCAGTAACCTAGTGAAAATCTGTGCAAATGAATTACAAAGATAAATTGTAGATCTTGAAAAGGTGTAGCATGTCACTGTTAGTGAAAGTGACATGGGAAAACCCTTCAAATAACGCAAAGATCTCTTAGAGTTAAACTACTTAACAATTGGATGACAAAAATTTTTTTTTAATCATATATGGTACTTTAAAAATAATCTTTCTGCTGTGAAGTATTTAAGATAAGCCTTTAAGAAATCTGCAAAATTTGAAAATCTAAATCTACATTTGCCTGTGAAAGCCAAGAAGGCAAATGGTATTTTCTCGTCATAATGCAGTGTTGACAGAGACTGTATACAAATTGTATACAAACAGAGACTGTCTCATTCCCTTTCATCTAAATGACAGCTATATTATTACTGTTTCTTTGATGATTATATTTTTTCAGTAGTACAGTTTTTTTCATTTTAAGTAATCCATTGTGTCTAGCCCTAGTTTTAATAGTAACCTACATTTTATCAAGTGTAAGAATTTTCATACTTTTTAAATTATTTTCTTTCTTCTGCTCCTTTGGGTTTAATTAGCTCTTCTTTTACTAGTCACTTTAAGATGGAACCATAGCTCACTGATTTTAGATCTTTGTCTCTTTACAGTAAAAATGTTTAGTACTATAAATTTCCCTCTAAACATCACTTTAGCTACATACCACAAATTTTAATGTGTTTTATTTTTATCTTTACATACATCAAAATGTTTCTAAAGTTTTCATGTGATTTCATTCTGTCCCACTGGTTATTTATTTATTTTTAAAGTGTGCATTTGTTTGTTTGTTTTTGGCTGTGCTGGGTCTTCCACTGTGTGGGCTTTTCTCCAGTAGTCGTGTGTGGGTTTCTCTTTGCTATGGCTTCTCTAGTTGCAAGCATAGGCTCTAGCACGCTCAGGCTTGAGTTGTTTCGACATGAGGGCTGGNTTACATACATCAAAATGTTTCTAAAGTTTTCATGTGATTTCATTCTGTCCCACTGGTTATTTATTTATTTTTAAAGTGTGTATTTGTTTGTTTATTTTTGGCTGTGCTGGGTCTTCCACTGTGTGGGCTTTCTCCAGTAGTCGTGTGTGGGTTTCTCTTTGCGGTGGCTTCTCTAGTTGCAAGCATAGGCTCTAGCATGCTCAGGCTTGAGTTGTTTCGACATGAGGGCTGGGTAGTACTGGCTCTGGATTAAAATATTGTTCATTTGGCCAGCTTCATTGAGAAATAATTGACATACAGTTGTGTACTGTTTAACAATTGGACATCTATCTGTTGCAAAATGACTACCAAAATAAAATTAGTAAACATATTACCTCACATAATTGCAAAGTTTGTTTTTGTCTGGCCAGAACTTTTAAAATCTACTATCTTCCTAACTTTCAAACATACAATATAATATTAGTAACTATAGTACCATGCTGTCCAGTACATCTAGAACTTACTACTCTTGTGGCAATAAGTTTGTAATCCTTTGTCCGTCTTCACTCACCCCCAGTCTCCCCCACCTGCCTCTGGCAACCTCCAACCCGCCTTCTGTCACTTTGGGTTTTTAGATTCAGCATATGAATGAGATCATACAGTATTTGTCTTTCTTTGTCTGATTTATTTTACTCATCATGATGC
This sequence comes from Raphicerus campestris, assembly GCA_006410735.1. NCBI lineage: Eukaryota > Metazoa > Chordata > Mammalia > Artiodactyla > Bovidae > Raphicerus > Raphicerus campestris. The sequence goes on from SJYW01027778.1 coordinate 83,737, forward strand.
CCTCAAGTCTCATCCATACTGTTGCAAATAGTAAGATTTTCTTATGTTTTATAGCTGAATTTTATTTCAGTGTGTGTGTGTATCACATCACATCACAGTTTTCTTTGTCCATTCATCCATCTATGGACGCTAAGGTTGTTTCCGTGTCTTGACTATTCTAGATAATACTGCCATAAACATAGGGATGCAGATAACACTTCAATACAAGTGATTTCATTTTCTATGAATATATTCCCAGTAAAGGGATTGTTGTATCATATGACAGTTTTATTTTTAATTTTTTGGAGAAACCTCCAAATGATTTTCTATATGTGTTATATCAATTTACATTCTCAGAAGTGTACAAGGATTTCCTTTTCTCCACATCCAGGCCAACATTTGCCTTTTGTAAAAAGGTCTATTCAGTTCTTCTACCTATTTTTAAATTGTGTTATTTGTTTTCTGACATTTTATGAGCTGTTAATATATTTTAAATATTGACCTTTTATCAGTCAAATCATTTACAATTATTTTCTCCCATTCAGTAGGCTGTCTTTTCATTTTGTCAACAGTATCCTTTGCTGTGCAGAAGCTTTTAACTTTATATGGCCCCATTTATTTTTTTTTTAATTTATTTATTTATTTTGATTGTAGGGTGATTACTTTACAATATTGTAGTGGTTTTTGCCATACATTGACATGAATCAGCCATGGATGTACAAGTGTCCCCCTGTCCCTAACCCTCCACCCACCTCCCACCCCATCGCATCCCTCAGGGTCCTCCCAGTGCACCAGCCCTGCTGTCTCCTGCATGGAACCTGGCCTGATGATCTGTTTCACATATGGTAACATACGTGTTTCAGCGCTATTCTCTCAAGTCATCCCACCCTTGCCGTCTCCCACAGAGTCCAAGAGTCTTCTTTATCTCTGTGTCTCTTTTGCTGTCTCACGTCATCAGTACCATCTTTCTAGTTTGCATATATATGAATTAATATACTGTATGTGGTGTTTTTCTTTCTGACTTCACTCTGTGTAATAGGCTCTGGTTTCATCCACCTCATTAGAACTGATTCAAATGCATTATTTTTAATAACTGAATAATATTCCATTGTATGTATGTACCACAGCTTTCTTATCCATTCATCTGCCAGTGGATATCTAGGTTGCTTCCATGTCCTGGCTATTGTAAAAAGTGCTGCAATGAACATTGGGGTATACATGTCTCTTTCAATTCTGGTTTCCTCAGTGTGTATGCCCAGAAGTGGGATTGCTGGGTCATATGGAAGTTCTATTTCCAGTTTTTAATGAATCTCCACACTGTTCTCAATAATGGCTGTACTAGTTTGCATTCCCACCAACAGTGTAAGAGATTTCCCTTTTCTCTACACCCTCTCCAGCATTTATTGTTTGTAGACTTTTTGATAGCAGCCCTTCTGACCGGCATGAGATGGTACCTCATTGTGGTTTTGATGTGCATTTCTCTGATAATGAGTGATGTTGAACATCTTTTCGTGTGTTTGTTAGTATATTGCCCCTCATTTATTTTTATTTTTGTTTCCTTTGCCTTAGGATACAGATCCAAAAACATGTTACTGTGATTTATATCAAAGAATGTACTGCCTATTTTTTCTATAAGTTTTATGGTTTCCAGTCTTATATTTAGGTCTTTCATCTGAGATTATTTTTGTGTGTGGTTTGAGAAGTGGCTCTAATTTCATTCTTTTTACATGTAACTGAACAGTTTTCTGAACACCGCAAACCAAATTCAGCAATACATTAAAAGGAGTATACCCCATTACCAAGTGGGATTTGTCTGAGGGATACAAGGATGGTTCAATAACGTTATATCTTGTATGGTTGGTATATCAGAAACCAATGTGAAACTACATTAGAAAATTGCAGAATAAAAATCACATCATAATCTCAATAGATGCAGAAAAGCCTTTTGACAAAATTCAGCATCATTGAGTGAATTCAGTATCATTCAGCATACTCTTCAAAAGATAAAATGTCTTCAAAAAGTGGATAAAGAGGGAACATAATTCAACATACTAACCCTATATGATAAGCCTGCAGCAAATATCTTACTCATGAAAGCATTTCCTCTTATTGGATTATGATTATTATTTTTTTTGCTAGTAAATTATATGAATTTCTTCTATATTTTATATATTTCAGACATGTAGTTTGCAAATATGTTCTCCCGTTCCCTACCTTGTGTTTTCATTTTGTTGGTCATTTGTTTTACTGTGCAGAAGTTTTTAAATTTGATGTAATCCCGCTTGTTTATTTTTGGTTTTGTTGCTTGCATTTTTCTTGTCAGTTTCATCAGAAATTATTTGGTGTCAGAAATTATTGCCAATACCCCTGTCAATGAGATTTTCCCCTGTGTTCCTTCAAAAATGTAATGATTTAAGGTCTTGATGAAAGTGAAAGAAGAGAGTGAAAAAGTTGGCTTAAAACTCAACTTTCAGAAAACTAAGATCATGGCATCTGGTGCCATCATTTCATGGCAAATAGATAGGGAAGCAATGAAAACAGTGACAGACTTTATTTTTCAGGGCTCCAGAATCACTCAGCCATGAAATTAAAAGACACGTGCTCCTTGGAAGAAAAGCTATGACCAACCTAAACAGCATATTAAAAAGCAGAGACATCACTTTATCAACAAAGGTCCATCTAGTCAAAGCTATGGTTTTTCCAGTAGTCATGTATGGATGTGAGAGTTGGACCATAAAGAAAGCTGAGCACCGTTGGAGAAGACTCTTGAGAGTACCTTGGACTGCAAGGAGATACAACCTATCAATCGTAGAGGAAATCAGTCCTGAATATTCACTGGAAGAACTGATGCTGAAGCTGAAACTCCAATACTTTGGCCACCTGGTCAGTTCCAAAGAGCTGACTCATTGGAAAAGACCCTGATGCTGGGAAAGATTAAAGGCAGGAGGAAAAGGAGATGACAGAGGATGAGATGCTTGAAGGGCATCACTGACATGATGGACATGTGTTTGAGTAGGCTTCTGGAGTTGCTGATGGACAGGGAGGCCTGGCGTGCTGCAGTCCATGGGGTCGCAGGGTCAGACATGACTGAGTGACTGAACTGAAGGGTTCTGGAGTCAAGTCTTTGATTTCTTGAGAGTTAATTTTTGGGGCAGTATGAGATAGGGTGCAATTCCATTCTTTTACATGTGAATATCCAGTCTTAACACTGTATTGAAGAGACTGTCTTTTCCTCTATGAGTATTCTGGCTTCCATGAATTGAGTTATAGTCAGGGCTTCCCAGGTAGCTCAGCTGGTAAAGAATCCACCTGCAATGCAGGAGACCTGGCTTCAATTCCTGGGTTGAGAAGATCCCCTAGAGAAGGGAACCCACTCCAGTATTCTGGCCTGGAGAATTCCATGGACTGTATAACCCACAGGATCACAAAGAGTGAGACATGACTGAGCAACTTTTACTTTCCAATAGTTTACCTTTGCTTTCTATTTATCTAATTTTTCTTTCCTCTTTTCTTTACTTTCTTTTCAATTTAGTGTTTTTTTATGATTCAATTTTTTTCTCGTGTAGTGGCACACTAGCCTTACTTCTCTGTTTGACTTTAGTTACTTTCTTAAGGAACTTTTCCCCAAGTTGCAATTCTTGAACTAACATAACTTGGAAACTTGTTGGAAAAACAAATTCTTAGAGCTGTATCCAAGATCTGCTGAATCAGAGCATCTAGGAATAGGGCCTTGCTATCTGTGGCCTGTGAAATATCTTAGGTGATGCTAATGAAGTTGAGATTGGAGAACCATTTCTGTAGCTTTATATTGAATAGCATTAGCTTATCACAGTGTATTTCAAACAATATTATCCCACCTCATGTACTTCCATCCCCCTACATCTCTTTGGCTTTTGTTCTTATTCATCTTTCTTCTACATATACTATAAGTGCCATAATTTATTACTGCTTTTGTTTTAAATATCAATTATATTTTAAAGAGATTAAAAATTAGACAAAATATTCAGTATACTTATTTACAGATTCACCATTTATGGTGTCCTTCACAGCTTTGGGTAGACTTACATTTCTTTTTTTTTTTTCTAGCTGCATACAAATTATTTTATTTCATAGTACATTTACTCTAAGATGTCATATCTACAATGGTTTTTTATTAAAATTCAGTTTTTAAATTTATTTTTGTTGGAGTGTAGGTGATTTACAATGTTGTGTTACTTTCTGTCATAGATTTACATTTCTATCTGGTTTCTGATGAATTCCATTTATATACCTTAAAATGCTGGTTCATTGATAAATTCCCTCACCTTCTGTTAGAAAAGTTTGTATTCTATCTTTAATTTTGAAAATTACAATGTTTTTGTTTGGTATACAATTTGCTTGAAATAGAATAGTTGACGTTATTTGGTCTTTCAGCACTTTGAAGATTTCACTTCATTGCCTCTGACTTAGTTTGTGACAAGAAGTCTATCCTTCATCTCCTTCACCTTCTACTTATTATTTGTAAATATGTCTCCACCCCAACGCCTGCCAGCTGCTTTTCTGTTGTTCTCTTTGTAACTGATTTTCAGAGTTTCATTTGTTGCCTATAATGTTATGTGTATGTACATGTGTGTGTATGGATATCCTCCTTAGGGTTCATTCAGTTCAGTTCAGTCGCTCAGTCGTGTCCGACTCTTTGCAACCCCATGAATTGCAGCATGCCAGGCCTCCCTGTCCATCACCAACTCCCAGAGTTCACTCAGACTCATCATTGGATTTGTTTGTTTTATCAAATTTACAAAAATTTTGGCAATTATTTCTTCATTTTTTTCTTCCCTTTCTGTCTTACTTATCTTGAGACTATGATAACATATATGATAGCTTGCCTGGTATTGTCCTTTTTGACTTTGAGACTCCATTTACTTTTCTGCCCAATTTTTGTTCTTTCTGTGCATCCATTTGGATAGATTCTGCAGCTGTATCTTCAAGTTTGCTTATCTTTTCTTCTTCAGTGCATATTCTTCTGTTAACCCATTAGTTAACTCATAGTGTATTTATCATTTTAAATTTACATTTAATCTCTAGAATTTCCATTTAGGCCTTTAAAAAATCTTCTTTTCTCATCAAGCTGATGCTTAAACTTAAACATATGAAGCATGTTTCTCATCACTGTTTCAATGACCGTACCTGGTAATTCCATCGTTTCTGTCATTTTTGTCCTGATCATTTTTGACTGATCTTTTCTTCTTTATTAGTTTGTTAGGCCTTCCATAATAAAATTCCACAGGATTGATGGATTAAATAAGTTTACTTTCTCACCATTCTGGGGACTGAAATTTAAGGTGATAGCAGGGAACAGTGACAGACTTTATTTTCTTGAGCTCCAAAAACACTGCAGACAAGAAATTAAAAGATGCTTGCTCCTTGAAAGAAAAGCTATGAGAAACATCGCGTATTAAAAAGCAGAGACATTGCTTTGCCAACAAAGGTCCGTATAGTCAAAGCTATGGTCTTTCCAGTAGTCATGTATGGTTGTGAGAGCTGGACCATAAAGAAGGCTGAGCGCCAAAGAATCAGTGGTTTGAACTGTGGTGTTGGAGAAGACTCTTGAGAGTCCCTTGGACTGCAAGGAGATCAAACCAGTCAATTGTAAAGGAAATTAGTCCTGAATATTCATTGGAAGGACTGATGCTGCAGCTAAAGCTTCAATACTTTGGCCTCCCAATGCGAAGAGCTGACTCATTGGAAAACACATTATGCTGGGAAAGATTGAAGGCAGAAGGAGAAGGATGGCATCATTGACTCAATGGACGTGAGTTTCGGCAGGCTCCAGGAGATGGTGAGGGACAGGGAGGCCTGGCGTGTGCAGTACATGGAATCCCAAAGAGTCAGACATGACTAAGCAACTGAACAACAAAAACAAAGGTTGATTTTCTCTGAGACCCTCCCTGCGTTGCAGAGGGCCACCCTCTCGCACTCTCTTCACATGGTCATTCTTTTATATGTGTATGTGCGTCTCTAGTGTATCTTTAATGCCTTCTCTCCTAAGGATCCTACTCAGATTGCAATAAGGTTCACCCTAATAACATCATTCTAGCTTAATTATGTCTTTAAAGACCGCATGTTGCAATATAGCCACATTCTGGGGTACTAAGGGTTAGAGTTTTAACCTGTGAATTTGGAGGAGGGGCAAGATTCAACCCCTAACACTTTTAGTTACAATTCATAATTTCTTGCTATATACATTCTTGGTAATTTTTTGATTTGGGCAGAATGACCCACACACTGGAATCAGGATTTCAGGGAGAAATATCAACAACCTCAGATATNCTCTCCTAAGGATCCTACTCAGATTGCAATAAGGTTCACCCTAATAACATCATTCTAGCTTAATTATGTCTTTAAAGACCCCATGTCCCAATATAGCCACATTCTGGGGTACTAAGGGTTAGAGTTTCAACCTGTGAATTTGGAGGAGGGGGTAAGATTCAACCCCTAACACTTTTAGTTACAATTCATAATTTCTTGCTATATACATTCTTGGTAATTTTTTTGATTTGGGCAGAATGACCCACACACTGGAATCAGGATTTCAGGGAGAAATATCAACAACCTCAGATATGCAGATGATATCACTCTAATGGCAGACAGCAAAGAGGAACTAAACAGCCTCTTGATGAGTGTGAAAGAGGAGAGTGAAAGAGCTGGCTTAAAACTCAACATTCAAAAATGAAGATCATGGCCTCCAGTCGCATCACTTCATTGCAAATAGGTGGGGATAAACTAGACAATGACAGGTTTTATTTTCTTGGGCTCCACAACCACTGCAGATGGTGACTGCAGCCAAGAAATTAAAAGACACTTGCTCCTTAGAAGAAAAGCAATGGCAAACCTAAACAATATATTAAAAAGCAGAGACATTACTTTGCCTACAAAGGTCCATACAGTCAAAGGTATTTCCAGTAGTCATGTATGGATATGAGATCTGAACAATAAAAAAAAAAAGCTGAGCACTGAAGAATTTATGCTCAAACTGTGGTGCTGGACAACACTCTTGAGAGTCCCTTGACTAGCAAGGAAATCAAACCATTCAGTCCTAAAGGAAACCAGCCCTGAATAGTCATTGAAAGGACTGTTGCTGAAGTTGAAGCTCCAAATCTTTGGCCACATGATGCAAAGAACCAGCTCACTGAAAAAGACTCTTATGCTAGGAAAGATTGAGGAAAAGGGGAGAAGGAGGCAACAGTGGATGAGATGGTTCGATGTCATCACTGACTCAATGGACATGAGTTTGAACAAACTCCGTGAGATAGTGAAGGACAGGGAAGCCTGGCATGCTGCAGTTAATGGGGTCACAAAGAACAGGACACAACTGAGTGACTCAACGACAACAACAATTTTGTACTTTTAGATGTCTAATGCCAAAATTTATTTATTCTTTTCAATACTGTTGCACTTGTTTCTGGCATACAGTTTTGTTACTTGGGTTTAGTTTGATCTTTCCAGAGCTTGCTTTTAAGCTATGTTAGTAATGTCAGAAAGATCCCCTGGAGGAGGAAATGGCAACCCACTCCAGTACTCTTGCCTGGTAAATCCACTGGACAGAGGAGCATCATGGACTACAGTCCATTGGGTTGCAGAGTTGGATGCAACTGAGCACACTTGCACACACAGTATGAGTCCAGGGCACCCTGCAGTCCAAGGCTGAGTAAGTGAAGTCACTCAGTCATGTCCGACTCTTTGCGACCCCATGACAGAGTCCATGGGATTCTCCAGGCAAGAACACTGCAGTGGGTTGCCATTTCCTTCTCCAGGGGATGGTCCAGACCCAGGGATCAAACTCGGGTCTCCCACATTGCCAGCAGACGGTTTACCCTCTGAGCCACCAGGAAAGCCCAATCTAAGGCTAATTTTAGCAAATCGTGCCTACCCTTTGCAAATAAGGTAATACCTTTTAAAGTCTCCTATCCATTGCCAATATACTATATATGTAGGTATTTCCATTTTAGCTTGTGGTAATATGAATTGTTGATAACCTTGTATAAACTCAGAATTTTTTGGCCGGCTTCTTCCTAGTAGTTCTTTACCCAGCTTCACAAGGAAATTAGCACTCAGCCAAATACTTGAAGATACTTCCCTGCAGATCTCCAGAGCTTCTTTCTTTTGATACCGCCTCACTTTCCATATAGCTGCTTTAGTCTTCATGAATTCCATTCCTTTCTCTTTAACTCAGTAAGACCACCAGTCTCTGCATGAGTTTCCCTCTTATGAGCTTCAGCTTCTTTTTTTAATCATTTGTTACATTATTTTCAAATTTTCTTTTTAATTGGAGGATAATTGCTTTACAATGTTGTGGTGGTATCTGCTGTACATCAATGTGAATCAGTCATGATTATGTATATATCCTCTCCCTCTTGAGCTTCCCCCCCTCCACCCCTCTTGTGCTTCATCTTTTAAATCGCCTTTAGGCAACAAGTAGAGACAATTTTTGTGCTCACCTTATTTTTTTCATTTTTCTTAGGGATGAACAGTTCTGTGCTGCCTATTGGCCAGTATCTGGAAATAATAGTTTTATATATTCTTTGTTTTGTCCTATTTTTTAAATGCAAGAGAGTAAATCTAGTCCCTATTACTCCATCATGGGTGCAAGTAGAAATTTACTTTGTGGTTCTTTGTTTCATTTTTCAAGGTTAAAAGTTTTCAATAAACCTATGTTTTTAGTATTTATTATAAATTTAGGTACCCATTTAAATGGATTATCTTTCTGTTCAGCAACAATTATTCTCAGATAGTGAATACATACTGTATTTATCCAAGCTGTGATTAAAATTGTTAATCATTTTGATATCCTAGGAAGAATTCAATACAAATAAATAAACTTTGAAGGAAATCAATGTGAAATAGTAGTCACTTCATGGAATGTATTTATTTGTTAGGAATATGTATAATTTGTCTACTGACATGTTGGTGAATAATAAAGCCTGCTTGGCATTTGTTACAATTATTGTGGAACATAAATAAAAGAAAAACTATCCAGATTAATATTCTTATTGTTTTAATGTGGACATAAATTAGTCACTTAGAATTATTCTTCCAAATTGGTAATAACTTCCTTGTCTTTTGTCTTATTCACCACGTCTGGTGAAAATCCATGAGATCTTTAGAGAAAAAAATTGTCTGTAAAGCATCAAGTATGAGAAGAACTGATATGGTCCAGGGTGGATGGGAATCTGTTCATACGTCACATGTGAGGCAGTTGACATCTATCAGTTGCTGCTCTCGACTTGGTTTCTGCTCTCATCAGTGACATGCAGACTGCTCAGTCTCTCTGATAATTAACAAATATGTGTTATATTTTTTGAATTATCTTGATTTCTAGCATAAAAAGCATGAGGTAAATAAAATATCTTTTCTTACATTTGGTAATACAGTGGTTGGGAAAATTATTTGTATACAGAGATGTATACATCAAGAAATTAACTTTATTAACACTTTAAACACACTACTGAAACATACTTCTTGTCATGTTCTGCCTAATTTTCCATCTGATTTTCCATTTTCTCTCTTTGTCTTTCCAGGAAAACAGTTGGGGTTTTTTGCTGTGGACCCAGTTCGATTTCTAAGATTCTTCATAAGCTGAGTAATCGAAACAATTCCTATGGGACAAGATTTGAGTACAATAAAGAATCTTTCAGTTGAAAACCTCTGAGATGAACAAGGACTCTAAAGAAGGAATGAGTGCAATTTCCAAGGCTTTGAAATGCAGCTGAATCAAACAGCTGTGTCATGCCAAACAGTAGCAAGGTTTTCTTATTTATGATTATTTAAAATGGAAATGCAGAGAGAATGTGGCAGGATGACAGGTCACATTACACATTTAATCTGGAAACCAAAGAGGCCCTGAAGGATATCTGATGTGATTATTCACTTTTCACTGCTCAGATTAAAAGAAAACTATTAGGTGCACACTGTTGATTTTTATGGCAGATTCAAGAACTCCCGAGTGAGGAGTTGCACTTGCTCATTGTGAGGCTGATAGCCTTGGTTCTCTTTTAAATTGTTTTTGGTTGAACAAATGCAAGATTGAACAAAATTAAAAATGCATTGAAACTCAGATTACATTTTCTACATGAGTATAAACAGAGAAGCATTGATTTAGAAAAGCTCCAGGCCAATATACTAGGTGTCTGAAAATACAGCACAGGATTCTGAGTTGATACGGGTACTTTGTGCCGCTTGCTCACTACTGATGCTAATACCTCTACTTGATATCTGTAGGCTTTATGCTCAATGAACCTTTTGCTGATGCTGATATAATATCTATTGATTTTTTTAAAAATATTTTTCTTTCATCTTTGTTCCTTTGTCTAGGGAAATCTGCCTTCCCTTGGCATGTGTTAGACATGATGATTTAATCACTCCTTTCCATTCCCAATTTATTTAATCTATTACTATTGCATTTTAATGAGGAAATGTTGTTAATGTAAATTATAAAGGGACATACAGATTGATAATTTTTTTTCCTTTTTCAGCATTTTGACCTCCATTATTATTTCCTTTTTTCCCCAGTGTAGTTTATCTTTAGATTTTAGTCTCTTAGTCTGCATTTTGAATACTAAGAGTATTGTGGGTATTTTGTCTGCCAGTGGTCACTGAGATATAAATTCTTTCTCTTTTTATCACACATTGGTTTATAATGGAGACAAAGTGTGGTCACTTCCTTGAATAGGAAACCTGTATTTTACTCTTTATACAAGAGGAAATACTTAATTAGTTATGGAAATTTAAGTTCTGAATCAAGAATATTAGTGATTCACTGTCTGGCATTCTGGGTCTTGATAAAGAATTACTGAGTTTAAAGTCATGTAGGGACTGTGCTGTGGGATCCTATCAGCTTATGCTCCCTGCCCATTATATTCTCAGCTCAGAAAATATATTTCACTACCTTAAGAATAAAGGCATTTTTATAATTTAGTGGTTTTCTTTTGTAGGCTTGCTATCAAATATAGCACATTGCTGAAATCAGCAACATAGCTTGTCTTGCCTTTGTTAAAATTTTGCATGATATAACATAACATGATAGATTCTACTGTCATCTTTTTGCTCTGACTCACCAATAGCAATCAAGCATGCTAAACCATCTAGCATTAAATGCCCATAAACATATTACAGCTATTTCTTCCTCTCCTTGGAACTCTTTCTTACTCTCTCTGGAAGGAAAGTGAGTCAGAAAAAGATATGGGAAATGTGCAATGTTCCTGCAGATTTAGCTCTGAAGGCATATTTAATAACCAGTACATCTTGGCAACACTTTCTAAAATAAAAATAATTTTCATAAAAACACATAACAGGAGAAAACTGGTAAAAAGAAATGAGTTAGTACAGACTTATATGCAATAATCTTTACTAATTATAATTTATTTATGTGATTATGTTAATAAATCTCATTTCAGTAAAACTGGCAGAAGAAGAGTGATCTTTGCAAGTAGGTCTGCAATACTAGATGAAACTCTTGGCCTATTTTATTTAAATTCCAGTGGATGTTCAAACACTGAGTGTTAGACACAGGTAATTTTTGCTTCTGTAAGTAGGAATGAAATTAGTGTATGAGAGCTTTGTTTTGTTTTGAGGAATTCTTTCTCTGGGGCTAATTCTTATCAGACTAATCTTTAAAAAGTAATTTTAATGACAATAAATGTTGAAATTGAAATGGTATCCTTGAAATCTCTGTAAACTTACTTTAGGTTTGCAAAAGATAAAGCAGGCAGAATTTTTTCACGAGATGCCACAAAGTTGAGTGTGCAGCAGTGTAACCTTAGACATTTTGGTTCTGGGGCTGTTAAGGTCCTTGGCTAATGGTGTGACGACAGAAAATTGCTCTTCACTCTGGGATGAAGATTTCTCATTTGCACCAGACCTGTAGTTATTAGTCTTTTTAGTAATGTATGTTTGTGAGAACTTGATTAAAATGAATATTATGACACACCTACAAAATATTACATTTAATTTTGGTGGGCCCACAGTCTCCAAAAGCAGTGGCTCCTTTTTGAGAACCTCTGAACAAAATAAGGTTTCCCCAGGGGGTTCAGTGGGTTAGAATCCACCTGCAATGCAGGGAACACAGGAGACACAGAAGACACAACTTTGATCCCTGGGTCAGGAAGACCCCCTGGAGGGGATCATGGCAACCCAGTCCAGAATTCTCAGCTGGAGAAGGCCGTGAAAGAGGAGCCTGGCGGGCTGCAGTCCCCCCCAGGGTAGCAAAAAGTCGAACATGACTGAGCTACTGAGCACACACACAAATGGCAGAATCATTTTTATAGTTGTTTTCTTTTTTTTTACCTATACCTTTCAGTTCGCTGATTTTTTAAGAAGAAACTATCAATTTTTTTACAGGATTGTTCTAAGAAATGAACTATGTAGACAAAGGAGAGGAAATTCTCTTTATATTCCCCCAGACCAAGAATCCAATGGAATTTTCCATTCTGTTTTTAATCTTTTTTGGATCTCTTGTTTTGTGTAAGGGAATGCTATGATTTTTACGTATCAATTATTTTATAATACTAAACTCAGATTCACACACATACACACAGACCCCATTCACATATATTTAGAGCTTGCTGCTTTTGTCTTTTGGGGTGTTTTTTCATTTTGTCTTTATTTGTTGTTTTTTTTTAATTCAAGTTAAAGTTTAGATGATTGATAGTTGTTTGTTGTTTTTTTTTTAATTTAGTGACTTTAAAACACCATTCAGGCGTTGTGATAGTATAAACACTTAAAACAAAGAAATAAAGCAATGTAAACAAAGCCCAGGCTGAATTGATTTAGTCAATGTATCCATGTTACTCATAACCCCCCAAATCAGAGTTTCTTTGAAGCATTAACAGCAGGTAATGGATTTAAATTATAAGTCATCATTAAAGAAACTTGCTGGAAGCAAATGGGCCAAGACTGTCATCAATAGATCAAGTTGGTGATAAAGAATATTTATTATATTAATAAGAAAAAATTTTAAGTAAAAAAATGTGTTTCTTTTCTTTAAGGATGGTAAACTCAGTGGAACAGTGATTTTTCTAAACACCCCATGAGACACATTTTAAAGTGCTTCTCCGATAAGCAGTTTCCTTTTCTTGTGTTATCCAGGATACTTTAATATATTATAGAAACATAAAGTGATGAGAAGGTTGGATGGCATCACTGACTCAGTGGACATGAGTTTGAGCAAACTCTGGGAGAGAGTGAAGGACAGGGAAGCCTGGCATGCTGCAGTCCATGGGGTCACAAAAACTCAGACATGACTGAGCAGCTGAACAACAACAAAGTGCTGAAGTTGGAACTGACTGTGCAGTTGAAGAGTCTGAGGTCCAAAGGGAGGTGAAAACTTGCTTCTAGTCATCCACTGAGTTTGTCACAGACTAAACTTTAGTCATCACTGCTACTGAAAGCGGAGAAGCCAATGGCACCCCACTCCAGTACTCTTGCCTGGAAAATCCCATGGACGGTGGAGCCTAGTAGGCTGCAGTCCATGGAGTCGCTAAGAATCAGGCATGACTGAGTGACTTCACTTTCACTTTTGACTTTCATGCACTGGAGAAGGAAATGGCAACCCACTCCTGTGTTCTTGCCTGGAGAATCCCAGGGACACAGGAGCCTGGTGGACTGCCGTCTATGGGGTTGCACAGAGTCGGACACGACTGAAGTGACTTAGCAGCAGCAGCTACTGAAAGGGACTTTCCCCCTCCGTGTGACAAACACATCCAATAAGTCACATCTATTGGCTTGAACCTCCCCATAAACTCTATTTAGTGCTAGGTGGAAAATAGTGTATGAGTGTTAATAATATATGAGTGTTAATGTATGAGTGTTAATAATGTATGAGTGTTAATTCCACATTCAGGTACAGAAAATCAGTCTTTCTCTCTATGTCTTTTCTAATTTCTTACTTAGTCTTATATGTTTTGCTGATTAGAACCCATTTCCAGATAGCAGTTTTAAAATGTGTCAGTGGTGATAATGGGATTTTGTTTTCCAGGAGTTTGTAATGGAGAAATACATAGCAGTATAGTTTCTAGGAAATGCTAATATTGCAATTTTAAATTTAGAGTCATAGACCAAAGTCCTAACTTCAACAGCCTTCTAATCACCCAGGGAAATGTGATATTAAAACAAATGACTTTGGTTCTCTGTTCGCATGACCATAACACACTTCTTGTTCAGGAGACGAGAGTCAGTTTTCTGTAAACTCCTGAGACAGGAAATAAATGAAATCAAGCATAATGAGATGGACATTTAGTTCTACTACCACAGAACAATGAGAACTCTTTTTCCTTCTATCTAAATCTCCCCTCCATTACCCCAACTTCTTTGTTTCATTCTGTAGTATTCTCAAAGGACAGAGTTGCAAAAGCTGGCTAGATGAGATTTTCCAAAGGAAAAAAGCAGACTTCCAATACTTAGCAATGTCCAATAAGGGAAAAGAGAAAAAATATCATGTGAATCATTTAAAATTAGCAGAGTTAAGCAGCATTGTTTTAGAACAGACACCAATAATGTTTCTGAAGCTAATACACAATTTTTATTTTCTCCTATACAAAAGTTTGATGTTCTTGTTTATAGAATCTAAAAATACATTTTTATTGTATTTAACACTGGTGCAAATACCCAGTAGTCTTAATGCAGAGTCTTAATACTGTAATTTAAGAATTGGTAAGGGCAGGAAATGCCTCATAGGAGAAAGGGAGAAAAAGGGAATCAAAGAAAGAAAAACTGTTTAACAGATCAGGACATGTTAATGCCTTTTTTTTTTTTTTTNTTCTATCTAAATCTTCCCTCCATTACCCCAACTTCTTTGTTTCATTCTGTAGTATTCTCAAAGGACAGCGTTGCAAAAGCTGGCTAGATGAGATTTTCCAAAGGAAAAAAGCAGACTTCCAATACTTAGCAATGTCCAATAAGGGAAAAGAGAAAAAATATCATGTGAATCATTTAAAATTAGCAGAGTTAAGCAGCATTGTTTTAGAACAGACACCAATAATGTTTCTGAAGCTAATACACAATTTTTATTTTTTCCTATACAAAAGTTTGATGTTCTTGTTTATAGAATCTAAAAATACATTTTTATTGTATTTAACACTGGTGCAAATACCCAGTAGTCTTAATGCAGAGTCTTAATACTGTAATTTAAGAATTGGTAAGGGCAGGAAATGCCTCATAGGAGCAAACCTGGAAGGGAGAAAAAGGGAATCAAAGAAAGAAAAACTGTTTAACAGATCAGGACATGTTAATGCCTTTTTTTTTTTTTTTTCCATAGCATAAATGCTCAAATGTGTGGCAAAACTATCTATTACTCTGGTTTGGAAAAATGTAAAGAATGTAAAAAAATGTAAAGAATGAACCAAAGGGTTCATCTTTAGGAATCCTCTCATTTTCATTGTTCTTGAATTTTTGTAGAAGCTTTACTTTTGATCAGAATTCTATTAGGCTTCTATAAGAATGAGAGCTTTGATGAGCTGCCGGTTGACCTGGAGACAACCCCGATATTTTGATGAGGACCAGCACCACATAAATACTTTAGTATATGTGGCAATAAAGGGAGGCTGCCACGCACTGCTTCAGCTGCCCATGCCGCACATTGACATTCTGTCACTGCAAGGTCATATTTCTCAGCGCTTATCCTTCTAGCCAGAAAGTGAAATCTTCCTAAAAAGGCAGATGCTGAGAAAGACATTCTGCTGTATCAACAGTGTATCTGTTCACCTACATCAGCACATTCATCTAAAGATAGTTATCATATTAGAATAACTATAAAATTCATTTTAGTGGTGAGAAATATCCTCAAGGCATAATAAGGGAGGCAAGCTTGCCTGCTGTATATATACAGCACAGTATACATTTTTATATATATATATATATATGTAGGCACAGTTCTCTCAGTCATGTCCTACTCTTTGCGATCCCATGGATTGTAGCCCGCCAGGCTCGTCTGTCCATGGGAATTCTCCAGGCAGGAACACTGAAGTGGTTTGCCATGCCTTTCTCCNATATATATATATATATATATATATATATATATATATATACACGTAGGCACAGTTCTCTCAGTCATGTCCTACTCTTTGCGATCCCATGGATTGTAGCCCGCCAGGCTCGTCTGTCCATGGGGATTCTCCAGGCAGGAACACTGAAGTGGTTTGCCATGCCTTTCTCCAAGGGATCTCCCCAACCCAGGGATCAAACCCAGGTCTCTGGCACTGCTGCTGGAGTCTTTACCATCTGAGTCACCAGGAAGCCCATATATATGTGTGTGTATATAGATATATAGATAGATACAGATATAGATATGGGGCTTCCCTGGTGGCTCAGCGTTTAAAGTGTCTGCCTCCAATGCGGGAGACCCGGGTTGGATCCCTGGGGCAGGACGATCCCCTGGAGAAGGAAATGGCAATCCACTCCAGTATTCTTGCCTGGAGAATCCCATGGATGGAGAAGCCTAGCAGGTTACAGTCCATGGGGTCGCAAAGAGTCGGACATGACTGAGCAACTTCACCTTCACCTTCACCTTCACCTTCATATGTATATATATGGCTCAGCTGGAGCGGATACCTTGGAATATTTAACCAATTTCCCCATAGCCAATGGACTGACTGCTATATATATACTCAGCTCTCCAGCTGAGCCTTGCATACTAAGTTGCTTCAGTCTGTCTGACTCTTTGCGACCCCATGGACAGTAGCCCGCTAGGCCCCTCTGTCCATGAAGATTCGCCAGTCAAGAATACTAAGTGGATTGCCATGCCCTCTTCTGGGGGATCTTCCTGACTCTGGGATCTAACCCATGTTTCTTAAGTCTCCTGCATTGGTGGGTGTGTTCTTTACCACTAGCACCACCTGGGAAGCTGAGCCTTAAAGTATGCAAAATACTTTATGACACACGCGCTGGAACCTGACCTGAGTTGAACGCCAGGCTCAAGTGATTAGATGTGCTACACAGTTTAAGCTGCAAACCCCCAGAGACTATCCAGTTCAAGAAAATACCAGCTCTTGAGTCAGCTTGGCATCGTGAATCACAGACCCGGGTACCCACTAGGTACAGTTATATTCTTCTTTAAAGGTGGCCAATATTTGCTCACCAGATGGCATTGGGAGAAAAGTGTCTTTATGGTCTTGTTCTTTTCATTAAAATTTAAGTTCAGAGTTGGGAAAAGTAAACATCACTTTAAAAAGTGGGAATAATTGGCAGCAGTTCTGTTCTTCCCTGAGAGTGTGCTAATATTATCATTTTATTCAGCCACCTCCAGTGTGTAGAGTGAACTGGATCCTGGGTTAGAAATCAAAAGACTTGTAGCCTTTAGCCCTGAAAAGTATTCAACCACGTGCATAAAAATAGAAATATCTACCTCTGCTAAACTCACAAGGACGCACTGTGGCAAGCATGTGGAGGAGAGGAGGAGAGGGTGGTGAAGAAGGATACATTCCGGGCAAATCTTCCTTAGTAGGTGTTCTGATAGTACAGTCAAACACTTCTCTATGTAAAAGCCCAGGCTTTTCTGAGTCGCAGCCATTGTTAACTAAAAGAATTTATATTTTTGGGCAGGTAGAGAAGTACCCACAAGCAAATTGGCACCAGTATCTCTCTCTCCTGAGATTTCTATAAACAAAGCCACCTTTTTGTCCTGTATAACTGCCTTCTGAATTCCTCTTGAGTATTTTAGATCAGGCACAATGTGGCTGAAGATAGCTGTATTTATCTGTGAGAGTTGAACTAGGAATTGTTGGAGGGTCATACAAGTTACCTGCTTATTTAAGGTGACGGAGAAAAATCAGGTGCTTTTGAGACATCCTAGTCAATTAAAACAAGGCCTAATCTTAGAACTAGAAATAATTCTTAAAAAGTTTTGTAGGAATAATTATACAAAACACCTGCACTGTAGCTATTTTTTCCTGGATGGAAAAAAATTATCTTTTTTCTTACTCTTAACAAAGACACTATATTATATATTTTCATCAAAGTTTTGTAGATATTTGTATTTAAATTATATATATGCATATGTATGTGAGAGAATATTTTTATGATGATTTAAGGAAAAATTGCCTATATGAAATGACATTCTACAATAATGTGTAATGATACTTTTCAACTTTTATTAATAAGCATTCAATAGTGGCAGATTCACAATTGGAGAAAACATAGTTCACTTTTCACAATGTGAGATGCTCAGAANTTATGATGATTTAAGGAAAAATTGCCTATATGAAATGACATTCTACAATAATGTGTAATGATACTTTTCAACTTTTATTAATAAGCATTCAATAGATTCACAATTGGAGAAAACATAGTTCACTTTTCACAATGTGAGATGCTCAGAATTCTAGACACTTGATTCTTGTTGAGCTAAATGGAAGTGTGATTTTATACAGTGCTGGAGAAGAAGCACTATGTAAGATTCAATACTTAAAGACTTGGGAAAAAATACACTTATTTATATATGTAAGTTTATTGTTGTAGAATTATGGTACATTGTAGAAAACCTTCATTGTTTTGGTAAACAAATAAAGGTTGAGTAAATATTCCTAAAATTCCTTTCATTATAAATGAATTTCATGCCTTTGGCAGTAATAATCAAGAATTTTCTCCCAGGATTTTGAGTATGTTAGTGTTTTTTCATCCTATGAAAGACCAGATGATCATACTAGTATTACTTGTGAAGATATTCAATGAATGATATTTAAGAAATGTTCCTTTGAAAGATTTTGAATGTAGTATAATTCCAAGCTTCTCACCGCTCTTGTAACTTTCAGTTCAGCAGGATGTATAATTGGAAATTATGGAATTCTAGTCTCTAAACTTATTATGCTGGGTTTGGGGTTTGGATTTTATTTTTGCTTTCTTTGTGTTTTGGCATTATTCTCCAACCTCATAATTATTCTCATTAAAACACTGAAATATTTATATAATTTTAAGATGTCAAAACTTTGGATATTTCTCTTCAGAAAAATTAATAAAATATAATGTATTCATTATGAATTCTAATGATGAGTTTTCATACTTGATTATTGACAATTTCTATTTGCCTAAACATTGACTATACTGTAAATATTTACACCCATACAGAAAATTTTGCTTAAAGAATTTGGTTTATTTTCCCCAATATGTCATCATCTCTTTTTTTTTTAATTTATGCATTACACGAAATAAAGAATAATAGGATAATAGCTCACAGGTATGTCTGACATTTACATAGGTGGAATATGAGCGGTTTGCTTTGTTATAGACACCTGTGTTCCAATACCATTTGAAAACTAACTGTGTGAGTTCCCCATCAGAAAAATACAGACCAGAATTTTCTCTAAGATTTATTCCACCTTGTCTGTGCTGGCCGTGAACCTGTCATTTTAGAGTGGACAGAAAGAGTGAAAAATGCTTCAGTATACATGATTATGGTCACGTTTAGGTTTTAAGGCATGCAAATTGGAAAACCTTCTTTGCATCAGGATAAAAAATATTTGCTTCAGAGTAAAGGACTTTCTGGTGGCACAGTGTTAAAGAATCCACCTGTCCATGCAGGAGACAAGAGTTCAATCCTTGGGTCAGGAAGATGTCCTGGAGAAGGAAATGGCCACCCACTCCAGTATTGTTGCCTGGAAAATCCCATGGACAGAGGAGCCTGGTAGGCTACAGTCCATGGGGTCGCAAAGAGCGGGACATGACTTAGCAACTAAACAACAACGACAACAACAAAAGACATTGTGCTGTCTGCATCTCTAAATGTATGCTCTTGATGTTCCACTGTTATTCATTGTTTTCTTTCATCTAAAAGTCATTCGTTGATCAAATCAGCTGCCACAGAGCCCTCACTTATAGAGCTTTTAGGAGTAGCAGCTTGTTTGTAAGGTTTAAGCAGATTACTTCACTACATGGAACTGCATTTTTCTCCATCAATTCCTGCTATGTTACAATCCTTCAAGGGATTTATTTTCAGGGTATCTGCCTTCCTGAGATGGTGTCTTGCCTCCTGTGTTTTGCCAAGCAGTCGCGCATTCTATAATGAGCATTCCAATAGGCCAAGTTCAGACGCATTTAAAAAGCAAGATTAGCAGTTATGTGCTTGCATTCCCCATGTGCATTATTTGCTTTGTATCACGATGGGGTCATGAGTGCCTGTTTTAATAGCATTCGTGTTGTAAAATTACTCATCAGCAGCGGCCAGAAAGAACACAAAAGATAATTGGGAAAAAATGCTTTGGGAGGGTGTGCAAATCAAGGAGACTTTGATGGAAACCTCAATTCTGAAGATTAAAAGTTCCTTTAAAATGCCTTTCCTTATTCATATTGATTACCTTGCTGTCAGGAATGTGTTTGCCAGAGCTCAAAAATATGAAAATGTATGACAATAAAAGTTTCTCATCAGGTTTTTTATTAGGCAATGAAATATACAAGAAATCTTTTTAAGTGGCTTGTGTTGCAGAGACCGTGTTTGCAGCTTGGTGGTAAATATGTCATCTAGTGGGAGATATAAGCCAATATCCAAACCTGTTTTTGCATCTCAGATATAGACCCTGTGGTATTGTATAAACAATATTTTTTACTTACAATGACTGTTAATTGTGACAGATTTCCAAGTCACCTGATATACATTTTGACAAGATGATTTCTGAAATGTAATTCCAGGCTTGTGCTGACAGAAGACTTCTGTAGGAGGTATTGATTAGTAGGCAAATTTAGACTTCAGGTATTTAGAATAGCTCTCTGCCTTGGGTTTCTTTTGATTTCCTGGTGGCTCAGATGGTAAAGAATCTGCCTACAGTGCAGGAGACCTGGGTTCAATGCCTAAATCAGGGAAATCCGCTGGAGAAGGGAATGGCAATCCACTCCAGCATTCTTGCCTGGAGAATTCATGGACAGCAGAGCCCAGCAGGCTATAATCCATGGGGTCCCAAAGAGTCAGAACCAATGAACAACTAACACTTTCACTTGTGGGTTTCTTTTATGGTGGTGGTGAGAAATGGTTAATTATTTATTTAAATCTGTAATAGGATACTTGGGGAAAAATACATTTTCGTCTCCCAAAGCAGATGGAAATAACGTTTCTAGCAATGTTCTACAACTGTGTAGCTTCTGTTAAGCTTTGCCTTTGGAGTAGTTGCTTGTACCCTTTAACCATTATCTGTTAGTAACAGGAAGTGTATTTCAAATTAGATAAGCTGGCAGATGAGCCCTGGGAGCCATGACTATACTCTGAAGTTGAACTGTGACTACAGTTTCTTTTCTCAGTTGTCCAGTATAAAGTCCATTCCTCACCTGTTTCATTGAGTCCAGCTTTAGCCTGAAACATTAAACTTAAAAGATTTTGCACAGCAAAGGAAACTATAAGCAAGGTGAAAGACAACCCTCAAAATGGGAGAAAATAATAGCAAATAAAACAACTGACAGAGGATTAATTTCCAAAATATACAAGCAGCTCATACAACTCAATATCAGAAAAACAAACAATCCAATCAAAAATGGGAAAAAGATGTAAACAGACATTTCTCCAAAAAAGACATACAGATGGCTAACAAACATATGAAAAGATGCTCAGCATCATACATTATTAGAGAAATGCAAATCAAAACTACAAAGATATCACCTTACACTGATCAGAATGACCATCATCAAAAATCTACAAACAATAAATGCTGGAGAAGGTGTGGAGAAAAGGGAACCCTCTTGCAGTTTTGGTGAGAATGTAAATGGATACAGCCACTATTGAAGATGGTATGGAGATTCCTTAAAAAACTAGGAATAAAACCACCATATGACCCAGCAATCCCCCTCCTAGGCATATGCCTTGAGGAAACCAAAACTGAGAAAGACACATGTACCCCAGTGTTCATTGCAGCACTATTTACAATAGCTAGAACATAGAAGCAACCTATTGGAAGGAACCCATCAACAACTTCCATCAACCCATGGAAGTTGTCCATCAACAACAGAATGGATAAAGAAGTTGTGGTACGTATACACAATGGAATATTACTCAGCCATAAAAAAGAGTGCATTTGAGTCAGTTCTAATCAGGTGGATGAAAATAGAGCCTATTATGCAGAGTGAAAAAGTGAAAGTGAAAGTCACTCAGTTGTGTCCAACTCTGTGACCTCATGGACTATACAGCCCATGGAGTTCTCCAGGCCACAATACTGAAAAGAGTTGCCATTCCCTTCTCTAGGGGATCTTCCTGACCTGGGGGTTGAACCCAGGTCTCCTGCATTGCAGGCTGATTCTTTACCAGCTGAGCCACAAGTGAGAAAGAGAAAGATAAATATTGTATATAATGCATATATATGGAATCTAGAAAGATGGTACTGATGAATTTTTTTGCAAGGCAGCAATGGAGAAAAAGATATAGAGACAGACTTATGGACACAAGGAGAGGGGAGGAGAGGGTGAGATGTATGGAGAGAATAACATGGAAATTTACAGTACCATATGTAAAATAGATAGCCTATGGGAATTCGTTTTATGTCTCAGGGAACTCAAACAGGGGCTCTGTATCAACCTAGAAGGGTGGNCAGAGTGGGAAGAGCTGAAGATGAAGGGAAGCACGAGGAAAGCTGATGAAGCAAAGGCCCTGGGAAGTTCAGGATAGTTGGGATCTCAAGATTATAGAGACACGGGACAGGAAGGTCATGTACATAGAAACAGCAGGGGTTAAAGAAAGATGAGTAAAATTGAGATATAGGATGTTTATATTGTTTCTAGCAAAAGAATAGAGGATTTCCTATTTGGCAGTTTCATGTATAAACAGCAAAAACAATTACATATAATTTATTCACAAAATTTAATATTGTAAGTATGATATTAATATCATCTACATACCTGTGTCTATAGGTATGTCTATATCTGTACCAAAGAACTTTATATTTTAATAAACTGGCAAAAGAGTGAAATTAGCAAGAACACTAGTGAACTATTGTTGTCACAGTTGTTAAGGTGGAACTCTTCCATGATTTTATAACTACCTTCCCTGCAGCTACTCTGAATTTCTTGATTTGGTTTAAGGCCAGGGACAGTAAAGTTTTTTCAACAAAGGGACTGATAGTAAATACTGTAGGTTTGTGAGCCATATGGTTTCTTCTGCAACTATCCAATTCTATCATTGTATCATGAAAACAGTCATAGACAGTATGTGGCATAAGTGAATGAGTGCAGCTGTGTTCCAATAAAATTTAAAGAACAAAAACAGATGGCAAGCAGGATTTAGGCCATGGGCCATCACTTGTCCACACTTGCTTTTATCCAGGCCATGATTTTGTTGAGACCATCAACCATCTCATCTCATGGGTGATTTTGATGAGTTCAGTTCAATGATCAGTTTGTCATTGAAGTCTTCTGTGTCTCGCAAGTTCATATTAATGTACCTCTTTCCTGGTGGCTCAGAATCCACCTGCCAGTGCAGGAGATGCAGATTCCATCCCTCGGTCAGGAAGAGCCCCTGAAGAAGGAAATGGCAACCCACTCTATTATTCTTGCCTGGGAAATCCCATGGACAGAGGAGATGGGTAGGCTTCGGTCCAAGATGTCACAAGAGTCAGACACAACTTTGCAATTAAATGACAACAACCAATGGTGTTAGTATAGTATTCTTAAAATATCTACAATACTTATGCAATACTTATTATGTAACAATTTATGTATTTTATTCTGATTTCACTGAGAATGGAGATCAAATCTTATTAACCATTGTATCCCTAGCACAGTACCAACATAGAGTGGAAGTCCTACAAATAATTGTTAATTGAATGAATGAATAAGCAAAGTATAAACCATTACTGCTGACTCAAACAGAAGTCCTTCCTGCTGGCGCAGTTGAGCAGTTAAGTACCACATTCAGAGGTGGTTTTATAGCCACAAGTGTTTTAGGAACTGTGAACCTGTTACTGGCATGATGTATATTTCTATGTCTTAAATGTTTCTCTGTCTTAAGGTATCAGTTCAATTCAGTTCAGTCGCTCAGTCATGTCTGACTCTTTGCAACCCCATGAATCGCAACACGCCAGGCCTCCCTATCCATCACCAACTCCTGGAGTTCATTCAGACTCACATTCATCGAGTCAGTGATGCCATTCAGCCATCTCATCTTCTGTCGCCCCCTTCTCCTCCTGCCCCCAATCTCTCCCAGCATCAAAGTCTTTTCCAGTGAGTCAACTCTTCGCATCAGGTGGCCAAAGTACTGGAGTTTCAGCTTTAGCATCATTCCTTCCAAAGAAATCCCAGGGCTGATCTCCTTCAGAATGGACTGGTTGGATCTCCTTGCAGTCCAAGGGACTCTCAATAGTCTTCTCCAACACCACAGTTCAAAAGCATCAATTCTTTGGCACTCAGCTTTCTTCACAGTCCAGCTCTCACATCCATACATGACCACTGGAAAAACCATAGCCTTGACTAGACGGACCTTAGTCGGCAAAGTAATGTCTCTGCTTTTGAATATGCTATCTAGGTTGGTCATAACTTTTCTTCCAAGGAGCAAGTGTCTTTTAATTTCATGGCTGCAATCACCATCTGCAGTGATTTTGGAGCCCCCCAAAATAAAATCTGACACTGTTTCCCCATCTATTTCCCATGAAGTGATGGGACCAGATGCCATGATCTTTGTTTTCTGAATGTTGAGCTT
>SJYW01027778.1:118672-133599 GCA_006410735.1 Raphicerus campestris
AGTCCAACTCTCACATCCATACATGACCACTGGAAAAACCATAGCCTTGACTAGACGGACCTTAGTCGGCAAAGTAATGTCTCTGCTTTTGAATATGCTATCTAGGTTGGTCATAACTTTTCTTCCAAGGAGCAAGTGTCTTTTAATTTCATGGCTGCAATCACCATCTGCAGTGATTTTGGAGCCCCCCAAAATAAAATCTGACACTGTTTCCCCATCTATTTCCCATGAAGTGATGGG
The DNA here is from genome assembly GCA_006410735.1 of Raphicerus campestris. NCBI lineage: Eukaryota > Metazoa > Chordata > Mammalia > Artiodactyla > Bovidae > Raphicerus > Raphicerus campestris. The sequence goes on from SJYW01027778.1 coordinate 118,913, forward strand.
ACCAGATGCCATGATCTTTGTTTTCTGAATGTTGAGCTTTAAGCCAACTTTTTCACTCTCCTTTTTCACTTTCATCAAGAGGCTTTTTAGCTCCTCTTCACTTTCTGCCATAATGGTGGTGTCATCTGCATATCTGAGGTTATTGCTATTTCTCCCGGCAATCTTGATTCCAGCTTGTGTTTCTTCTAGTCCAGCGTTTCTCATGGTGTACTCTGCATAGACGTTAAATAAGCAGGGAGACAATATACAGCCTTGACGTACTCCTTTTCCTATTTGGAACCAGTCTGTTGTTCCATGTCCAGTTCTAACTGTTGCTTCCTGACCTGCATTTCTCAGGAGGCAGGTTAGGTGGTCTGGTATTCCCATCTCTTTCAGAATTTTCCACAGTTTACTGTGATCCACACAGTCAAAGGATCATGTTGCATGTGTGTGCTCAGTCATGTTCAACTCTTTGTGGTCCTATGGACTGTAGCTGGCCAAGGTGCTCTGTCCATGGAATCTTCCAGGCAGTTGCCATTTCCTACTCCAGGAGATCTTCTCAATCATGGACTGAATCCACATCTCTTGCGTCTCTTTCATTAGTAGGCAGATTCTTTACCACTAGGGCCACCTGGGAAGATCATATATCATTATTTCACTAAATAGATTTACTATATTCATATTATGCAAAATGATTTTGCAGAAACAAAATGTATGATTAAACTTTGCCTCTCTTTTTAAAAGATAATTTGTGCTAAGTTAATGTGCTCTATGAGAATTTGATAAATAACACTTACTGAGTACTTAAGTTGTTATTCAGCCCAGTCACATTCAACTCTTTGTGACCCCATGGACTGCAGCACATCAGACTTCCCTGTCCCTCACCATCTCCCGGAGTTTGCCCAAGGTTCACGTTCATTGCATCAGTGATGCCAGTCAGCCATCTCATCCCTTGAAGCCCTCTTCTCCTTCTGCCCTCAGTCTCTCCTAGCATGAATGACTTTTCCATTCAGCTCTCTGTTCACATTAGATGACCAAAATACTGGAGCTTCAGCTTCAGCACCATTCGTTCTAGTAAATATTCAGGATTTATCTCTCTTACGATTGACTGGTTTGATCCAGCAGTCATCTCCAGCACCACAGTTCGAAGGCATCAATTCTTTTGCGTTCTGCCTTCTTCATGATCCAACCCTCACAACCATATGTGACCAATGGGGAAACCACACCCTTGGCTATACAGACCTTTGCCAGCAGACTAATGTCTCTGCTTTTCAACACACTGTCTAGGTTTGTCATCCCTTTTCTGCCACTAATAAATGCTTGTATTATTCTCCAGACCATGTTAAGGAACATTCTATTATAATCTACACTTTAAAAATGCAAAAGCCAAGGAATGCAGAGGTAAAATAATTCATACAAGGTCATACAGTTAATGAGACAGAGCCAGGACTCCAATTCATAGAGTCTGACTTCAGATCCCATGCATTTTAAAGGTTTTCCTGTATCTTTAATGTACTGAATATCACAGCCCATGCCATGTTAATCACATACGAACAATTTATCATCTTACCAATTCTTGTTAGTTTTTAGGTCAATATTGTAGGCAGAATAATGTTTTTTCCCATCTCCCCTCAAATGTCCCTACCCTAAATCCCCAGAACCTAGGTACATGTTATTAACATAGCAAAAAAGGCTTTGGGGATATGATTAAAGTGAAGGACCTTGAAATGGAATTTCTAGGAGTAACAAGTTGACCCAAACTATTTTGATTGCTTAAAAGCAGAAAACTTTTCCTTGTTGTAGTCAGTCAGAGACAGAGAGATGGGATTACAGAATAAGGATCAAAGTGAGGCAATGCTAACTGTCTTTAAAGAAGGAGGGAGGGGGCCATGTGACGAGGCATGCAGATGGCTTCAGGATGCTGAAAAAGGCAAGAAAATGAACTATTTCCTCATGTCTTCACAAAGAACATAACCTCACTGCCACTTTGATTTCAGCCCTTTGAAACCTGTAACAGTAGGACCTGCAACTCTGGTCTACTGAATTACACGATAACAAACCTGTGGCATTTTAAGCCACTGTGTTTGTGGTTATTTACTGCACTATCAATGTTGCTGTTCAATTGCTAAGTCATATCTGCCTTTTGCGACCTATGGACTGCAGCCTGCCAGGCTCCTCTGTCCATAGGATTTCTGAGGCAAGAATATTGGAGTTGCCATTTCTTTCTCCAGGGGATCTTCCCAATCCAGGGATCAAACCATGTCTCCTCCATTGGCAAGCAGGTTCTTTACCACTGAGCCACCAGGGAGCACCCCTGCAGTAGCAATAGAAAGCATATAATCAGCAACAAAGTTCTCTCCAGTATTAGAGAGAGGAGAAATGTTTTCATTCTTTCTGCATCTTCTGTCTCCCTTTCTCCCTCTTTCTCTCCACACATATGTGAACACTCACACAGACACATCTATCGTTATAATTCCTCTGGCAAGAATATTTTAAAATGACATGATTTGATAAGAAAGACTGACCAAATTCAGGTGGCGCTAGTGGTAAAGAATCTTCTTATCAATGCAGGAGACATAAGACACTGGGGTTCGATCCTTGGGTGAGGTCGGGCAGATCCCCTGGAGGAGGGCCTGGCAACCCATTCCAGTATTCTTGCTTGGAGAATCCCATGGGCAGAGGGGTCGGGCAGGCTACAGTCCATGGGGGTCACAAAGAGTCGGACGTGGCTGAAGCGACCTAGCACGCATGACCAAATTCAAGGCAGAATGCAGAACTTTCTCAAAAAGCAATAAAAACAAGTGGTTCAAACTTGTCTTGGGCTTGGTTTTCAGGTTCTTTCCAGCCTTCCCTACCCTGTCACATGATCTCCTGTCTATCCTAATCATTGACCCTGACTCTATGATTCAGACTATTCTGATGATGTGGGCTTATTCTTCCACGTATGGATTCCTAGTTTTGCTGTTTTCATTCGTATATGATTNAGTCCATGGGGGTCACAAAGAGTCGGACGTGGCTGAAGCGACCTAGCATGCATGACCAAATTCAAGGCAGACTGCAGAACTTTCTCAAAAAGCAGTAAAAACAAGTGGTTCAAACTTGTCTTGGGCTTGGTTTTCAGGTCCTTTCCAGCCTTCCCTACCCTGTCACATGATCTCCTGTCTATCCTAATCATTGACCCTGACTCTGCTTTGATTCAGACTATTCTGATGATGTGGGCTTATTCTTCCACGTATGGATTCCTAGTTTTGCTGTTTTCATTCGTATATGATTCTGAAAGGTACAGACATGTTTCTACCTAGCCAAGATGTACTCATTTCTAAAAATATCTTACCTGAGAACCAATTTACATGCATGTTTCTCCCTACCTTTCTGAAATGGCCTCAGTCTGTATTTTCTTGATTAAGANTTAATGAAAGAAAATGCTCATTACATAAATGTTATAATTTGAAAAAGTTTCATGAGAAGAAGCATCAAGTGAAGTGGCAATTACATCTTCAGTTCCTCTCAGAGAGACTTGCAACATTTCTTTCTTCTTCTAAGTTCTTCACCTTTGCATTTTCTTCATTCCTTTTGATCTCTTATTTTTAGACTCCATCTCTTTGCATTTTTTGATCAATGCAACCCTTTTCAAAAGCATATGACAATTCATTACAAAAACCATGAAAGTATTCAAATGCTTTGACCCAGAGATTCTACTCCTGGAAAACAAATGAAGTGAAATAAGATGCAAAATGTACCAGCATATTCATTATAGCAATAATTTACAGCTAGATGAAATCTAAATATTCAGGAAAGACAGTTGATAAAGTATGGCATGTCAACAAAATTGAATAACCAATAATGAAATTTATAATCATGAAGAACTGGATTCAAATCCCAGATAAATTACCTAAACTATTGAACACATATGTAAATAGGGAAGGCAAATATCCTATTTAAGCCACAATCTCCTTTAAAAATATGAATAATACTCTCATACTGAAAACATGAAGATTAGATGAATTAACATATGTTAATATGCTGTATTTATCACAGTTCTTGGAACATCACAACCACTCACTGCATTAACATCTTAGCTATTCATTTTAAAAGAAGAAATTAGAAGTCACCATAAAAATGATTAAAAAACATACAAGAATTGGTAGATCAACATGAAGTTACAAGAATATTGCTATTAGAAAAGAACTCATGAAACAATTAGATAAACGTAGGCTATCTAGAGTTTTAATAAGGTTTTTATTTAAAAGGAAATACTTTAAAAAATTCCTTACAATTTTAAATAGCTGCAGGATTTGAAAGCCCTTAAAGCCTCCAGTGGTTGCCAAAGGCAAGTTTATATTCATTATATTGTACAAACTGGCAAATGCTTTTGAAAATAAGCAACACAAAGTTAAAAAACTTAAACTTGCATTTCAGCAGCTTTCAGAAGGAGTCTAATCAGAGAGCCAGTAGGCCTTTGTTCTACTGACATGCCCTCCAAAACACAAGCTCACAATAGGTGGCCCCAATGAGGCCTTTTTTTATAATGACAAAGAAAACTGTTCCTACAAATCAAAGCCCATATAAACAAGGGAAAGGCTATTTTAAAACATTCACAATCAAAGCCAGGTGTCAGCCAGCAAGAGACATTGTTGAAATGACTCATATCCATCACATATTTATTTCTACAGATGGAGAATTATACATTTGACTTGTTGGAAAGGTTGGGTACTAAAAATAGTCTTTAAAAAACTAAAGCACAGAGAGAGGAACAAAAAGAGAGGAAGCTACTTATTTCTTTCTCTGTAACAAAATGAGACTTCTAATGTAGTAATAGAAAAACAGCAGAGCCCCAGACGAAGCAATTTATAAAATCCACACTATAAAATAACGCTGCAGAATTTGATGCTGATTAGCATTTAATGAAACTGCCAAGTATCTTAAAATATCACTTATGTAATTTTGGTATCTTATTGAGAAAACCACGGAGTCAGTGTGGTGGTGGTTTTATCACAGATGTTGTTGCTACACAAAGTGGATAACCTGAGCCTCTAGAGAAACAGAATAATCATTCTATGTTGAAGTTCAGTGATAAAAGAGGGAATTGCCTTGTGGTAAGAAAGAGAATGACTTCATACATATCCCATCAGCAGCAATGAAAATTCCTTGGGTAGATTTAGATTCAAGATGCTTTGTAAAAATGATTAAAAATGTCACCTGGCCTGAAAATTTCTTTCAAATCAAACTTAGCTGAATAATTATTTTGCATTCTGAGATCAGACTAAAGGGAACCACAATCACTATTCCTGTTTCTTGAGAATTTTCTTCGGAACTCATCAAAATTTATTTTACCACTCTTTGCTCTGTTTTACTTGTTTCTGTTCTTTCACATTTTGGTGCTGGAGAAGATTCTTGAGAGTCCCATGGACAGCAAGGAGATCCAACCAATCCATCCTAAAGGAAATCAGTTCTTAATATTCATTGGAAGGACTGATACTGAAGCTGAAACTCCAACACTTTGGCCACCTGATGTGAACAGCTGACTCACTGGAAAAGACCCTGATGCTGGGAGGGATTGGGGGCAGGAAGAGAAGGGGACGACAGAGGATGAAATGGCTGGATGGTATCACTGACTCAATAGACGTGAGTCTGAGTGAACTCTGGGAGTTGGTGATGAACAGGGAGGCCTGGTGTGCTGTGATTCATGGGGTCACAAAAAGTCAGACACAACTGAGCAACTGAACTGAACTGAATCTCTGAGAGTTGATGGCATTACTTCAGTAATTGTACATTTGTTCTAGATGAAAATTAGCCAACATCATTTGACCAATATATATAGCAAGATGACTTTTACTTTTCTCTGAATTTCTGAGTGCATTCATAAACAGTTTAACACTACATGACATGCCTTACAGGAATTGTAGGATATTTTAATTGAAAGGTACCATGCAGGTCAATGGGTCCTCTCTTAAATACCATTCCAGAGATGTAGAGGTTTAGGTGTCAGACTGAGGTGGATTTCTGGAGCTCGGATTGGATAATTCTGTTTTATAAGCATGGCCATCTCAAGAGAGAGAGAGAGTGAAAGACAGTGTTTAGGGATAAGTCTGGAAGTATAAGTCAAGCAGTCAAATGGAGATACATACCTAAAAATGCTGAGCAATTACATGCAAACTAGACATAAGGGAACTAAAAGAGACTAGGGATTCAAGCACAGAGTTACTGAGTTTGGATGAGACGGTGGAAGAAGAAATTTGGTGAAACACTCTGAAATACTGTGGCACAGTCAGAGGGACTTTTTCTAGAGCATGTTTGGCCTCATTTCTGAATGGGGAGTTGTTATAAGCCCTGAGCCAGTGTAAGTATGACTATAGACTCAATACTTAAATTCTATTTCTAGAATTCAAGTCAAATTTGTCATCCAACCTCTATGTGAAGAACTCTAGTGGCAAACACATTATTTTCCAAAAATATCCATTTTGGTTTTGGAAAACTCTGAATATTGGACAGTTTTTCCTTTTATTATACCCAAATGGGTCCCTGATAACTTCCACCCACTAGTCTTTTTATGCTGTACATATCAATAGAAGGAATGGAATATCAATAGAAGGAATGGAATATAAATTGAATTATTTTTAGAAATTCAACTGGACCAAAAATTCAAGAAGCAAGATTATCTGGACATCTTAATTTAGGGTCTTAATTGCCAGGAAAAGTAGAAATAAGTTATTTAACTAAAGCTACAGACAGGCTAATAATATTCATGTAATTGTTTTCTACTAGCAAATGTTTCATAGCATTTTGAACATTCTCTAATAAAATAAAGTCCTTTTTAGAAGGTATTTTTATAGTGCTATAATAAGATTATTATCTTTATTGTCAACACATTTAGTGAGGACATCTTGAGACAGGTACTTAGCTTGATTCGTTGCAAGAGAAGCATCCTTGATGTCAATGACCTTCAAATGTACAGTCAAAATTAAGGCAGGAAAGGTCTGAAGACTATTTTCTACTTGAAGTCCATAACATATTTTGGAGCAAGAATGTAAAATATAAGGGGAATGTTATGCTTTCTTAAGATAATTGGAATGTATTTATCAAGCTCAAAAGGAGTCAAATAGTGTAAATTTGTTGCTATTTTATTAAAATCAAAGAAAGATGCTAATAAAAGAAACAAGTCATTCCATACTCAAGAGGAAAAGAATCACAATAGTTCCCATATTTTACAAGAGCACTTTCATTCAGATACAGCTAGCAGTTACTTATTAACAAATGGTATCCTTTCCATGGAAATATGAGCTTGAGAAGAACTCTTCAGGGAATGATCAAAATCCAGCAAAGCAAGCACAGGTGGCTTCTACCTGAGTAGGAGGAGGGGCACATTTTGTATTGATAACAGTTCTGATAAGGGTCTCCAGAGACACGTGCCAAGGATTTCTGCTGGGACATCCCCTGGGGACTTTAACATCATTTAAGTTATAGCAAGGTCAGGTTATTTTTGCCCCAACTCTATTACCTAAACCTTTCATAAATGGCTCTGATACAACACATTGTGGTAATCCTCTTTTTCCATGAGCAGGGGCTGCTTTTCTTCTGGAAGCTGGTTTCTCTTTCGACGACATAACAGGCTGGTAAGTCCTCCCAGCACAGCAGTAAGGACAGAGCCAACCACAGCTGCCCCAGTGAGCCATGGCCAGATTCGACGTGCTTGTTCTAAGTAGGGCTTAATGTAATCTTGAAAAATGTCTGGTTCTGAAATAGAAAGACATCCCAATGTTTTTATTATCATCATCATCACCATCATACTTGCTCCATACTTTGGAGTCAGAGGCTTAAGTCTGAATGCCAGTTCTGCTACTTACTAGTTAAAAGAGCTTCAGAAAGTTACACCTAATACCCCAAGGCTTCAGTGTCTTCAACAGGAAAACAATACCACCTTGTTTGGATGTTTCAAACTTCATGGATAGTATCTGACCTGTAAATTGTATAGTGACTGCTCCCTGCCAGCTACTCTAACTTCTCTAGCTATTTATTGTCATTTGACTCCATATTTCTAAATAATAGGCAAATACTACTATCTCTTAATTTCTCAAGTTTACCTTTGGAGTTTGTCATGCATAAGCAATAACTTTAGCTCTCTCACAACTTCCCTTTTCTCCATCTTTACAGTATAATAACATCATGATTCGGGGCCCAATCCACATCTAGGGCTTTCATTGTTTATAGTATTTAAATTTGATTCACAATTGAACCTAATAGTATTCTATGATTACATTATGATTACATTTTCTTTCTCACATCATTTTCCTCTTGGAGTTAATGATTTATTATATATACTATATATATATATATACATATATATATTTGCTTGATTTTAAAGAAAACATCACTATTTACAAGACACTCTAAAATGTCCATTTTGTGATACAAAGGAAGGAAGAGAGTGTATCTTGGGCTTACCTTGCAAATAAATATGACTTGATGTGACTCAAGTCTTAAGGAAAAGTAATGCATGTAACTTTGGGGCAATTCCCTTAAAAAGAAAAGGAATGCTTTCTCCTTTCCCCTATTCTCCTTCCAACTAACGCAAATAGCATGTTGGTGAGCCAGTACAGGTCATGTGACCAAGGATACACCCTAGGTCTTATAGAACTACAAGAAAGCAGCAGCTCTGGTCCCTGAAATTATGGAGCATATATTTGACTATATACCAAGACTGCTATTTGAGCAATAAATTAACTTACCTAGGCCATGGATATTTGAGCCTATATCTGCTCCCCAACCTTACCTTCCCACTGATGTGGGAATGGTAACAGCTTTTTTTATAATCTATTTTGTTGGCTACAATTGACTAGTTCTGAGTGAAACTCTGACTCAAGACAGGCCAATCAGAATTGGCCATTACTCAGAATTCACTGTGCAGAATTGAGTCCAGTGACTCAGGAGCCGGTAACAGTCTTAGCACTAGAGAAGGGGTGGGGAGGGCAAAATGTGAAAGGGAAAGAGAGACAGAAGACGAATCTTTAGACTTCTTGTTTCCTGGTTCTTACTGTTCCTCAATCTCAGCTACACTTTTGTATTTTTTACATTTCTAGTGTTCATTCCTTTCTTGGGTTTTGTAAATCAATAAATTATCCTTTTATGTAATCTTGTTTCTATGAAGTTTCTGACATTTGCACTTCAAAAAGTCCTAATTATTTTTAAAGGTTAATTAGATTCCTGCAATAATAAAAGATGGAGTAAGTACCTTAAGATATTCTGAAATTACAGTTATATGAAAGCTACGTTATCATAAAAAATTACATCAACCAAATAAAAAGAAAATGAGTATTATTGTATAAAACAACTAGGAAAGAATGGGTAGCAACGTGTTGTGAATATAAAATGAGATTCTCAATGTTCACTATAAACTCAAGAACTCAGAACAATTAAAACAAGAGAATTTGTTACAGTTAATTTTATATTATATTTCAATTTTCATTCAAAGGAGAAAAAAGTGGCATTTCGCTAACTTAATTGGGACTATAANAATGGGTAGCAACGTGTTGTGAATATAAAATGAGATTCTCAATGTTCACTATAAACTCAAGAACTTAGAACAATTAAAACAAGAGAATTTGTTAAAATTAATTTTATATTATATTTCAATCTTCATTCAAAGGAGAAAAAAGTGGCATTTCCCTAACTTAATTGGGACTATAAAGTTCAGACCATGTCTGTTTCCCCTGTTACTTTCTCAGTTCCTGTCATTCACACTGCCTTTTGCCAGCTGTCACTAAGACACTTCTAACATTCTTAGGCTCCATTAAGCATGATTTGAAAAATATAGCCAATTACTGTTTCTCTTCATCATGAAGGGGCAATAAGCTGCAAAGAATTAACATTATAAAATAAACAATAATAACAAAAATTTATAACTTTGGATTAATATTAATTTAAATCTAGGAAATAAAAACTAACAAAACTAAAATAAATTTTAAAATGTGAAAAATATTTTCATCAAACAAAAAAGTTAGTTTTAATACATTTAAAAATCATATTGAAAATGAGACTACAAATGCTTAGCTTGCATTGCTATTAATCACTTCAATATATCATGCATTTTGACTGTGACAAAATGCAGATACATAGAGGTTACATAATAATTATGATTTTCTTTATTGATTGCTGCTTAGCTCAAATTCTTTCAAAATTTTAAAATACTATTTCTTTATCTGTCTTTCTGCTTTCCAGCTTATTTTATTATTTTTCTACTTTGGTTCATTTCAAGTAGTTTTAAATTTTACTGTCACCAGTGGACTATCTTCTTTGAAACAATCTATTTCTTAATGGCTTCAATCTAAACTTTTGACTTTTCCTTCTCAGTTATTTGTTTTTCAGCCTCAATAGTGCACCTTTGAATTATTTCTTAATATTAAAAGTTTTCTATTACTTTTACCTACTTAAAACTTCATTTTCCTTGTTACCTATTCTCTATAGAATAATCATATAGTTTTCTATTTGCTCTGTCATTTCCAAAGCATATTCACATGCCCATTTATCTATACAAGAAATGCATGAGGTAGTTAGGAATCATTATCTTAATTTAATGAATTCCTAATCTGCAACTTAGAAAATTTGCCTGTAATATTTAAACTCTTCAATGCATGTGTAACCTTAGGTATGATGCTTTCCACAGAAAAATTAATTTATACCTTTTATTTATTATTCTTATTCTATACTGTTCATGGGGTCCTCAAGGCAAGAATACTGAAGTGGTTCGCCATTCCCTTCTCCTGTGGACCACATTCAGTCAGACCTCTCTACCATGACCTGGCCATCTTGGGTGGCCCTGAATGACATGGCTTAGTTTCACTGAGTTAGACAAGCCTGTGGTCCATGTGATCAGATTGGCTAGTATTCTGTGATTGTGGTGATGAAAAGGGAAAAAGTTAGAACACTGAAAGATGAACTCCCCAGGTCAGTAGGTGCCCCATATGCTACTGGAGATCAGTGGAGGAATAACTCCAGAAAGAATGAAGGGATGGAGCCAAAGCATAAACAACACCCAGTTGTGGATGTGACTGATGATAGAAGCAAGGTCTGATGCTGTAAAGAACAATATTGCATAAGAACCTGGAATGTCAGGTCCATGAATCAAGGCAAATTGGAAGTGGTCAAACAAGAGATGGCAAGAGTGAACGTTGACATTCTAGGAATCAGCGAACTAAAATGGACTGGAATCTATGAATTTAACTCAGATGAACATTATATCTACTACTGTGAGCAGGAATCCCTTGGAAGAAATGGAGTTATAGTCAACAAAAGAGTCTGAAATGCAGTAGTTGGATGCAATCTCAAAAACGAAAGAATGATCTCTGTTCGTTTCCAAGGCAAGCCATTCAATATCATGTTAATTCAAGCCTATGCCCCAACCAGTAACGCTGAAGAAGCTGAAGTTGAACAGTTCTATGAAGACCTACAAGACCTTCCAGAATTAATACACAAAAAAGATGTCCTTTTCATTATAGGGGACTGGAATGCAAAAGTAGGAAGTCAAGAAATGCATTAAGTAACAGGCAAATCTGGCCTTGGAGTACAGAATGAAGCAGGCAAAGGCTAATAGAGTTTTGCCAAGAGAACGCACTGGTCATAGCAGATACCCTCTTCCAACAACACAAGAGAAGACTCTACACATGGACATCACCAGATGACCAACACTGAAATCAGATTGATTATATTCTTTGCAGCAAAAGATGGAGAAGCTCTATCTGTCAGCAAAAACAAGACTTCTGACTGTGACTAATGAACATCTTATTGCCAAATTCAGACTTAAATTGAAGAAAATGCGGAAAACCAGTAGACCATTCAGGTATGACCTAAATCAAATCCCTTATGATTATACACTGGAGGTGAGAAATAGATTTGAGACTAGATCTGATAGACAGAGTGCCTGCTGAACTATGGACGGAGGTTTGTGACATTGTACAGGAGACAGGGATCAAGAAAGTCCCCAAGAAAAAGAAATTCAAGAAAGCAAAATGGCTGTTGGAGGCCTTACAAATAGCTGTGAAAAGAAGAGAAGAGAACAGCAAAGGAGAAAAGGAAAGATATATCCCTTTGAAAGCGGAGTTACATAGAATAGCAAGGAGAGATAAGAAAGCCTTCCTCAGCTATCAGTGCAAAGAAACAGAGGAAAACAATTGAATGGTAAAAACTAGAGATTTCTTCAAGAAAATTAGAGATAAAAAGGGAATATTTCATGCAAAGATGGGCTCGATAAAGGACAGAAATGGTATGGACCTAAGAGAAGCAGAAGATATTTAGAAGAGGTGACAAGAATACACAGAAGGACTATATAAAAAAGATCTTAAGATCTTCATAACCCAGATAATCATGTAGACATGCTCTCACCTAGAGCCAGACATCCCGAAATGTGAAGTCAAGTGGGCCTTAAGAAGCATCACTATGAACAAAGCAAGTGGAGGTGAGGAAATTCCAGTTGAGCTCTTTGAAATCCTTAAAGATGATGCTGTGAAAGTGCTGGACTCAATATGTCAGCAAATTTGGAAAACTCAGCAGTGGCCACAGGACTGGAAAAGGTCCGTTTTCATTCCAATCCCAAAGAAAGGCAATGCCAAAGAATGCTCAAACTACCACACAATTGCACTCATCTCACATGCTAGTAAAGTAATCCTCAAAGTTCTCCAGGCCAGGCTTCAATAATTCGTGAACTTCCAGATGTTCAAGCTGATTTTGGAAAAGGCAGAGGAACCAGAGATCAAATTGCCAACATCTGCTGGATCATCAAAAAAGCAAGAGAGTTTCAGAAAAACATCTATTTCTGCTTTATTGACTCTGCAAAAGCCTTTGACTGTGTGGATCACAAGAAACTGGAAAATTCTGAAAGAGATGGGAATACCAGACCACCTGACCTGCCTCTTGAGAAACCTGTATGCAGACCAGGAAGCAACAGTTAGAACTGGGCATGGAAAATCAGACTGGTTCCAAATAGGGAAAGGAGTATGTCAAGGCTGTATACTGTCATTATGCTTATTTAACTTATATGCAGAATACATCATGAAAATCTCTGGGCTGGACGAAGCACAAGCTGGAATCAAGATTGCCAGGAAAAATATCAATAACCTCAGATATGCAAATGACATCACCCTTATGGCAGAAAGTGAAGAGGAACTAAAAAGCCTCTTGATGAAAGTGAAAGAGGAGAATGAAAAAGTTGGCTTAAAACTCAACACTCAGAAAACTAAGATCATGGCATCTGGTCCCATCACTTCATGGCAAATAGATGGGGAAGCAGTGGAGACAGTGACTGACTTTATTTTTGGGGCTCCAAAATCACTGCAGATGATGATTTCAGCCATGAAATTAAAAGACGCTTACTCCTTGGAAGAAAAGTTATGACCAACCTAGACAGCAGAAACATTACTTTGTCAGCAAAGGTTCACAGTCAAGGCTATGGTTTTTTCCAGTAGTCATATATGGATGTGAGAGTTGGACTATAAAGAAAGCTGATTGCCAAAGAATTGATGCTTTTGAACTGTGGTGTTGGAGAAGACTCTTGAGAGTCCCTTGGTGTGCAATGAGACCCAACTAATCCATCCTAAAGGAGATCAGTCCTGGGTATTCATTGGAAAGACTGATGTTGAAGCCAAAACTCCAGTACTTTGGCCACCTGATGCGAAGAACTGACTCATCTGAAAAGACCCTGATGCTGGGAAAGACTGAGGTCAGGAGGAGAAGGGGACGACAGAGGATGAGATTTTTGGATGGCCTCACTGATTCAATGGACATGAGTTTGGGTAAACTCCAGGAGTTGGTGATGGACAGGGAGGCCTGCCATGCTGCAGTTCATGGGGTCACAAACAGTCATACATGACTGAGTGACTGAACTGAACTGAACTGAATTCTTATTCCCAAGTAGTTCCATCAATATTTCAAATGAATCAGCTTGCAATAAAAGTTTATCTCTTTCAAACTTGTTTTGGTCACTGATTTTGTTCAATTTTCTCTTCTGGATTCCCAAATTCTTCCCTTCTATGATCCTTTGTGACACTTGGCACAATTTCCTATGTGTTATAGTTAGTTATATATATATATATGTCTTACTTTTCAAACTTGATCACAAACTCGATATCAAGTAGTGTATCTTTATTTATCTTTCATTCTTCTATTTATTTATTAATTTACTGAGACACAATATATGCCATGTGGTTGTTCACACATGTGAAAGGATCAGAGCCCCTGGCCTGAAGAAACAACAACTGGAAGAGAAGACTGAAGAGTAAACAAATTGTTTTAAGAACACTGCTTTTCTAATGAAAGTATGTAAAAGATATAATGGGATCATAGGGAAAAGACCTCTTCTATCTACCTGGGGAGTCAGAGAATGCATCTGAGGAGACTATCCCTCTGAGTAGAAAAATGAATTAGGACTTGAATGTAGGATGCTGATAGCAAGCCATCCCTGGCAGAAGGAACAGGATACACCTTTGCATACACATAGGCAAGCGGAGTGCAAATTCATAAACAACAGAGCCCTCATCAAGTCCTGTGTGCAGAATGAAAATATTCCAATTACTGTGCATGCCTCCTCCTCTCAATTTTAAAAATAATTTATTCATTTTAATTGGAGGTTAATTACTTTACAATATTGTGTTGGATTTTGTCATACATTGACATGAATCAGCCATGGGTATATATGTATTCCCCATCCTGAACCCCCTTCC
>SJYW01027778.1:140805-170030 GCA_006410735.1 Raphicerus campestris
AAAAAAAAAAAAAAAAGAATTGATGCTTTTGAACTGTGGTGTTGGAGAAGACTCTTCAGAGTCTTGGACTGCAAGGAAATCCACCCAGTCCATCCTAAAGGAGATCAGTCCTGGGTGTTCATCTGAAGGACTAATGTTGATGCTGAACCTCCAATACTTTGGCCACCTGATGCGAAGAGCTGACTCATTTGAAAAGACTCTGATGCTAGGAAAGATTGAGGACAGGAGAAGGGGATGGCAGAGGATGAGACTGCTGTATGGCATCACCAACTCAATGGACATGGGTTTGGGTGAACTCTGGGAGTTGGTGATGGACACAGTGGCCTGGTGTGCTGCAGCTCATGGAGTCACAAAGTGTCGGACACAACTGAGTGACTGAAGTGAACCTTTATTTAACAATAACAATCTTTATTCTAATGATACTGTTTTATACTGATGCATTCACCCAGCTTTTCTCTTTTTTTTTGGTAAATTAATTTACTTATTTTAATTGGAGGCTAATTACCTTTCAGTATTATAGTGGTTTTTGCCATACACTGACACAAATCAGCCATGGGTATACATATGTCCCCCATCCCATCCCTCAGGGTTGTTCCAGTACACTGGTTTTGAGTGCCCTGTTTCATACATTGAACTTGGACTGATGATGTATTTCACATATGGTAATATACATGTTTCAATGCTATTCTCTCAAGTCATCCTACTTTGGCCTTCTCCCACAGAGTCCAAAAAAATGTGTCTCTATTGCTGTCTCATATATTGGGTCGTCAGTACCATCTTTCTAAATTCCATATGTATGCATTTATATATTGTATTAGTGTTTTTCTTTGTGACTTACTTCACTCTGTATAATAGGCTCAAGTTTCATCCACCTTATTAGCACTGATTCAAATGTGTTCTTTTTAATAGCTGAGTAATATTCCATTGTGTATATGTACCACAGCTTTCTTATCCATTCATCTGCCAATGGACATCTAGGTTTGACCATGTCCTAGCTATTGTAAACAGTGCAATAAAACAATCCCATTCACCATTGTGATGAAATGAATAAAATCCTTAGGAATAAAAAGTGACAGTGAAGTTGCTCAGTCGGGTCCCACTCTTTGTGACTCCCATGGACTATAGCCTACCAGGTTTCTCCATCCATGGGATTTTCCAGGCAAGAGTACTGGAGTGGGTTGCCATTTCCTTCTCTAGGAGATCTTCCCAACCCAGGGATTGAACTCTGGTCTCCTGCATTGCAAGCAAACGCTTTACCAGCTTAGTCATTTATCCTTAGAAATAAATCTACCTAATAAAATACAAAAGACTTATATATAGAAAACTATAAAACACTTATGAAATCAAAGATGACACAAATAGATGGAGAAATATACTATGTTCATGGATCGGAAGAATCAATATAGTGAAAATGAGTATGCTACCCAAAACAATGTATAGATTCAGTGCAATCCCTGTCAAGTTACCAATGGTATTTTTCACAGAACTAGAACAAATAATTTCACAACTTTCGTGGAAATACAAAAAAACTCAAATAGACANAAATGAGTATGCTACCCAAAACAATGTATAGATTCAGTGCAATCCCTGTCAAGTTACCAATGGTATTTTTCACAGAACTAGAACAAATAATTTCACAACTTTCGTGGAAATACAAAAAACCTCAAATAGACAGAGCATCTTGAGAAAGAAAAATGGAACTGGAGGAATCAACCTGCCTGACTTCAGACTATACCATAAAGTACAGTCATCGAGTATGGATGTGAGAGTTGGACTGTGAAGAAAACTGAGTGCCAAAGAATTGATGCTTTTGAGCTGTGGTGCTGGAGAATACTCTTGAGAGTCCAAGGGACTTTCTCTGCAAGGAGATCCAACCAGTCCATCCTAAAGGAGATCAGCCCTGGGTGTTCATAGGAAGGACTGATGCTGAAGCTGAAACTCCAATACTTTGGCCACCTCATGCGAAAAGTTGATTCATTGGAAAAGACCCTGATGCTGGGAGGGATTGGGGGCAGGAGAAGAAGGGGATGACATAGGATGAGATGGCTAGATGGCATCACTGACTTGATGCACATGAGTTTGGAGGAACTCCGGGAGTTGGTGATGGACAGGGAGGCCTGGCATGCTGCAATTCATGGGGTCACAAAGAGTCGGACACAACTGAGCGATTGAACTGATTGATGGCCATCAAGACAGTATGATACTGTCACAAAGACAGAAATATACATCAGTGAAACAAAACAAAAATCCCAGAGATAAATCCATGCACCTATGGACTCCTTATCTTTGACAAAAGAAGCAAAAATATACAATGGAGAAAAGACAATCTCTTTAATCTCTTTACAAGTGGTGCTGGGGAAACTGGACAACCACCTGTAAAAGAATGGAACTAGAACACTTTTAATACCATACACAAAAATAAATTCAAAATGGGTTAAAGATCTAAATGTAAGACCAGAAACTATAAAACCCCTAGACCAGAAACTATAAAACGCCAATAAATCATAAGCAAAAAATCTCTGACATAAATCACAGCAAGATCCTCTATGACCCATCTCTCAGAGTAATGGAAATAAAAGCTGAGATAAACAAATGAGACCTAATTAAACTTAAAAGCTTTTGTACAATGAAGGAAGCTATAAGCAAGGTGAAAAAACAGCCTTCAGAATGGGAGAATATAATAGCAAACAAGGCAACTGACAAAGAGTTAATCTCTAAAATATACAAGCAGCTCATGCAGCTCAATACCAGAAAAATAAACTACCCAATCAAAAAATGGGCCAAAGAACTAAACAGATATTTCTCCAAAGAAGACATACAGATGGCTAACAAACACGCGAAAAGATGCTCAACATTTCCCATTATCAGAGAAATGCAAATTAAAACCACAATGAGGTACCATCTCATGCCAGTCAGAATGGCTGCTATCAAAAAATCTACAAACAATAAGTGGTGGAGAGAGTGTGAAGAAAAGGGAACCCTCTTACATGGTTGGTGGTACTGCAAAGTAGTCCAGCCACTATGGAGAACAGTATGGAGAGTCCTTTAAAAAACTGGAAACAGAACTGCCATATGACCCAGCAATCCCACTGCTGGGCATACACACCAAGAAAACCAGAATTGAAAGTGACACGTGCATCCTCCTCTCATTTTAAAAACAAATGTCAAGTCTTTTGGAATATATTAGAAGGAAGCTCTTAGCAAAGTAGCACCATATAGAAAGCAGGAGTATATTTGCCAAGAGGATTCAAGCCAAGGCATTTTGGTTTTATTTTTAACCAGTTATGCATGTGACAAAATGACCTGCTACTCAATTTTTAAAAACATCGCTAAATTCAATTATAGAGAAAATGTTTGACTAAAGCAAGAAGTCATCAGCAGCCTTCTATGGAAAACACTTGAGTAATTATAAACATGACTGCCTAAATGATTAATAATTAACTGCTTGAACTAAATTATACTGAAAAAATTTAAGACATTTTTAGTAAGGTAGTTAAAGTTTAGCAATGAATAGAGATAAAATTTAAACTCCTAGAAAGTACTATAGGAGCAATAGAATAATTCATAAAATGGAAAATAGGCAACTATTGTTTATTTTAAAGCAAAATTCTAAAACTTGTGCAAATTCACAGCTGTATGAAAATACTCTAAATACATAAAACATTTAAAGTCGATTTTATTTTTAAAAATCTAACTATAAATAATAAATACCATTAATCTCTTAAATTGATACTCTTTTCCCTTCTCCAATACTTTTTGTTGCCTTTTTTGGTAAAAAAGTACCCATTTGGACATTAGGGAAGGAACAATGAGCTTGAGCCTGGTGGGCTGCAGTCCACGGGGTNAGAGAGTGTGAAGAAAAGGGAACCCTCTTACATGGTTGGTGGTACTGCAAAGTAGTCCAGCCACTATGGAGAACAGTATGGAGAGTCCTTTAAAAAACTGGAAACAGAACTGCCATATGACCCAGCAATCCCACTGCTGGGCATACACACCAAGAAAACCAGAATTGAAAGTGACACGTGCATCCTCATCTCATTTTAAAAACAAATGTCAAGTCTTTTGGAATATATTAGAAGGAAGCTCTTAGCAAAGTAGCACCATATAGAAAGCAGGAGTATATTTGCCAAGAGGATTCAAGCCAAGGCATTTTGGTTTTATTTTTAACCAGTTATGCATGTGACAAAATGACCTGCTACTCAATTTTTAAAAACATCGCTAAATTCAATTATAGAGAAAATGTTTGACTAAAGCAAGAAGTCATCAGCAGCCTTCTATGGAAAACACTTGAGTAATTATAAACATGACTGCCTAAATGATTAATAATTAACTGCTTGAACTAAATTATACTGAAAAAATTTAAGACATTTTTAGTAAGGTAGTTAAAGTTTAGCAATGAATAGAGATAAAATTTAAACTCCTAGAAAGTACTATAGGAGCAATAGAATAATTCATAAAATGGAAAATAGGCAACTATTGTTTATTTTAAAGCAAAATTCTAAAACTTGTGCAAATTCACAGCTGTATGAAAATACTCTAAATACATAAAACATTTAAAGTCGATTTTATTTTTAAAAATCTAACTATAAATAATAAATACCATTAATCTCTTAAATTGATACTCTTTTCCCTTCTCCAATACTTTTTGTTGCCTTTTTTGGTAAAAAAGTACCCATTTGGACATTAGGGAAGGAACAATGAGCTTGAGCCTGGTGGGCTGCAGTCCACGGGGTTGCAAAGAGTTGAACATAGCTGAGCATGAGCACATGCATGCATACAATGAGGTGGAATGTGAAAGTCACTACCACGTTATGATTGTAAAGGACTGTAAAGACTGGAAATTTATATGCTGATGTCTCCCACATCAATATCTGTAGACCACAACCTCTTCTGAGTTTCAAGGCCATCTAGCTACCTCAGAGACATCTTTACTCTGATGTGCCATTTCACTATGTAACTGATACCATCTTGAGATTCTCTCCATGCCTGGCCCTGCTCCTATTGTTACTGCCTTAATGAAGTCAATCACCATTTATCACAGGTCAGAAAGCTTAAAGTCATCTCTAATATTTCCTTCTTTCTCACCTATTACATAAATCATTTTCCAAGTTCCATAAATTTTGCTTTCAAAATAACTTCAAATTCTTTTGTCCTTTCTAACTCGCCTCCTATCACTGCTGCTGCAATTCAAATTTCCTTCAGCTCTCCCCTAGATATATCAGCCTCCCTGAATGTGCTTTGCAACTGCCATAAAACTTCCTACAAGCTGCAGCAAACATAATCTTATGAAAACTCAAATTCGACCCTGATTTGTTTAAAATTCATTAATGAAACTGTTATCCTAGCAATAGGGCCCAAATTCATAATCAAGACTCCCTTTTCAACTAATGAATTCCTCCTGTCATGGATATTCTCTGAAATGTCACTTCATTGACTCCTAGAGATAGGCACATCTCTAAATAAATGAGTCATTAGGTAAGTAGTGGTTTAAGGTCTTTCTGTTTCATTAGGAGGAGACTACATTGTTTGCCACTGTATCTGTAGTGTCTCAAAGAATGCCTTGTACAAGACAGTTACTAAACATATGTATGTAAAAGGAATAAATAAAGCAATAAAATCACCTAAAAAAATACCCAGTGCAATAGAAGGCTTGAAATACATTAAAAATATCTAAAAGTGAGCTGAGTATTAAGAGGTGTGATTTTTTTTAGCAAACTTTATTTATATGTATTGTATTATACATAAGAAAGTGTTAGGCCCTCAGTCATGTCCATCTCTGTGACCCCATTAACTNAGGCTTGAAATACATTAAAAATATCTAAAAGTGAGCTGAGTATTAAGAGGTGTGATTTTTTTTAGCAAACTTTATTTATATGTATTGTATTATACATAAGAAAGTGTTAGGCCCTCAGTCATGTCCATCTCTGTGATCCCATTAACTGTAGCCCACCAGGCTCTTGTGTCCATGGGATTTCCCAGGCAAGAATACGGAAGTGGGTTAAGTATACTTTATTTGTGTTTAAGTACATGTAAGCCATACTTACATGCATTTATTCTTCATGATAAATATCACTTGTGTTCAATTTAATTGACTGACTTTACCCTATACCAGATATTCTTTGGTATTTAGACTAGAGAAGCTTGCAAGATATCAATTCTGATTTTGTAGGGCTTATAGCCAAGGTAGAAAGAAAGGAAGTGATGTCACTCAATTCTGTCTGACTCTTTGTGCTTCTATGGACTGTGGCCCAACAGGCTTTTCTGTCCATGGGATTTTCCAGACAAGAATACTGGAGTGGGTTGCCATTTCCTTCTACAACAGCCAAGGTAGAGAGGGGAACAAATCACATGTAGAAAAACTAGCATGCAATTCTAACAAAAGAGTGATTAAACATGACTATGTGTATATACATATGAGTATATATAATTATTCATATCTGAGAGTTTGACAAATAGATGAAGAGGATCAGAATTTAGCTAGAGAGAATAGTGTGATCAAAAGCATGAGCCCATGAAAGAGTCTATTATGTTCTGGAAATGGAAATCATAAAATCCTGATGGTGAATCTTTGAAAAAGTGTTATCAACATGTGTCTTTCTTTACACACTATGAGTATTTCTAGAAGGAAGGGAAAACATGTCACTGGAGATGACCCTTCTTTTCTTTTTTTTTTTTAATACGTTATTCTACTTTACAATACTATATTGGTTTTGCCATACATTGACATGAATCAGCCACAGGTGTACACGATCTCCCAATGCTGAAGCCCCCTCCCACCTCCCACCCCGTACCATCTCCCCGGATCATCCCGTACACCAGCCCCAAGCATCCTGTATCCTGTATTGATCATAGACTGGTGCTTCATTTCTTATATGATAGTATACATGTTTCAGTGCCATTCTCCCAAATCATCCCACCCTCTCCTTCTCCCTCTCCCTCAGAGGCCAAAAGTCTGTTCTATACCTCTGTGTCTCTTTTGTTGTCTCTCATACAGGGTCATCGTTACTATCTTTCTAAATTCCATATATATATGTCAGTATACTGTAATGGTGTTTTTCTTTCTGGCTTACTTCACTCTGTATAATCGGCTCCAGTTTCATCCATCTCATTAGAACTGAGTCAAATTTATTCTTTTTAAAGGCTGAGTAATACTCCATTGCATATATGTACCACAGCTTTCTTATCCATTCATCTGCTGATGGACATCTAGGTTGTTTCCATGTCCTGGCAATTATAAACAATGCTGCAATGAACANCAATCAAAAAATGGGCCAAAGAACTAAATAGGCATTTCTCCAAAGAAGACATACGGATGGCTAACAAACACATGAAAAGATACTCAACATCACTCGTTATCAGAGAAATGCAAATCAAGACCACAATGAGGTACCATTTCACACCAGTCAGAATGGCTGCGATCCAAAAGTCTACAAGCAATAAATGCTGGAGAGGATGTGGAGAAAAGGGAGCCCTCTTACACTGTTGGTGGAATGCAAACTAGTACAGCCATTATGGAAAACAGTGTGGAGATTCCTTTAAAAATTGCAAATAGAACTGACTTTTGACCCAGCAATCTCACTGCTGGGCATATACACCTTCTTTTTGACTCACAGGAATTCACCCCCCTTATCACTTCTCCACCCTTATCACATCTTCACCCTGTTCACAGTGATCTTAAGGTTTTCAAAGAACTGATCTCCTCCACCAGCCATTTTAGTCCTCCTTCCACTGGCTATGATCTTCAGATAAAACAGAACAGAACAATCAAACCCATATCTGTCCAACTAATGGCTCCCTAAAGGGCAAGAGAATATTGATAAAATACAGATTCTCGTGTTGACCTTAAAATATGGTTCTGCTATGCCACATACTAGCTAGATGGCCTGGGACAATTATTCATATGCTTTACGCCTCTATTTTCTCATCTATGATCTGGAAAAAGAAATAATAGTATCTTCATAAGGATAGTTATGAAGGTTAAAGCAAATAATGCATATAGCACATCTAGAAGAGTTCATGACACCTAAAAAGATTCATAATGTGTTGGCTATTATGAAGTGACTCAGTTTATCTCATCTGTGTAATTTTCCATTGCTCATGCTTCTCAAATTGGACAATTTAGCATTCCAGAAATACATAGTACACATTATACCTCTATTGTTATTCTTTTAGTTTAGAATATTCCCTACTCTTTTCCATCTGCTACCTGCCCACTCTCCCTTCACAGCCTCATCTTGTTTCTCTAGTTTGAACTATTCTGAAGTCATTGTTTTCTCCTCTGTGCTCCTATAGTCATTCTGTTTATGACTCCTTTATTGCACTTAACACAGCCTGATGTTTCATAGTTTCATTGCCAATGGTCTGACTTGTACACCGAATTTAGAGCTCCTTGAGGCTAGAGGTATGTCATTAATGTATGTGTCACTAAGGTGTAACAAGAGGTAGGAAGTTGATAAATGTCATTTATCTGTTCATTTAATTTTACTAATTTATTCATCTTTTTCATGAATTATCCATGAATATAATGAAACATCAGTGCTTGCTAAATACCTCTTATTCACAAGCTCTGTGTTGTTTTATTGCTTTTGACCCACTGCTGGGCATACACACCTTCTTTTCGACTCACAGGAATTCACCCCCCTTATCACTTCTCCACCCTTATCACATCTTCACCCTGTTCACAGTGATCTTAAGGTTTTCAAAGAACTGATCTCCTCCACCAGCCATTTTAGTCCTCCTTCCACTGGCTATGATCTTCAGATAAAACAGAACAGAACAATCAAACCCATATCTGTCCAACTAATGGCTCCCCAAAGGGCAAGAGAATATTGATAAAATACAGATTCTCGTGTTGACCTTAAAATATGGTTCTGCTATGCCACATACTAGCTAGATGGCCTGGGACAATTATTCATATGCTTTACGCCTCTATTTTCTCATCTATGATCTGGAAAAAGAAATAATAGTATCTTCATAAGGATAGTTATGAAGGTTAAAGCAAATAATGCATATAGCACATCTAGAAGAGTTCATGACACCTAAAAAGATTCATAATGTGTTGGCTATTATGAAGTGACTCAGTTTATCTCATCTGTGTAATTTTCCATTGCTCATGCTTCTCAAACTGGACAATTTAGCATTCCAGAAATACATAGTACACATTATACCTCTATTGTTATTCTTTTAGTTTAGAATATTCCCTACTCTTTTCCATCTGCTACCTGCCCACTCTCCCTTCACAGCCTCATCTTGTTTCTCTAGTTTGAACTATTCTGAAGTCATTGTTTTCTCCTCTGTGCTCCTATAGTCATTCTGTTTATGACTCCTTTATTGCACTTAACACAGCCTGATGTTTCATAGTTTCATTGCCAATGGTCTGACTTGTACACTGAATTTAGAGCTCCTTGAGGCTAGAGGTATGTCATTAATGTATGTGTCACTAAGGTGTAACAAGAGGTAGGAAGTTGATAAATGTCATTTATCTGTTCATTTAATTTTACTAATTCATTCATCTTTTTCATGAATTATCCATGAATATAATGAAACATCAGTGCTTGCTGAATACCTCTTATTCACAAGCTCTGTGTTGTTTTATTGCTTTTGATCATCTTCTGTTAAGTGGAGAGGACCCTATAGAATTGAAATCTGGCTCTTACGTATGCTGATATTTGATACTGGGAAAGTCACTGAGATTGTTTTAGCATCAATGTCCTCACTTCATTCTAGTGATAATATTACTTGCCTAATATATTGTGACTAACAATGCATGTATAGTATGGAATAGACTCTCAGATTGTGGGGGAACACTGCTATCTGTTCCTCATTTATCAAGAAAATATACACATACTTAAACTAAGGAAGATTATTTAAAGCCTAGGTATAGTTCCAATCCTAGGCTTTTATAACACTACCTTAATCATAGTCATAGCAATTATTATTATTATATCTATTAGCCTTATTATTGGAGAAGGCAATGGCACCCCACTCCAGTACTCTTGCCTGGAAAGTCCCATGGACAGAGGAGCCTGGTAGGCTGCAGTCCATGAGGTCGTGAAGAGTCGGACATGACTGAGCGACTTCCCTTTCACTTTTCACTTTCATGCATTGGAGAAGGAAATGGCAACCCACTCCAGTGTTCTTGTCTGGAGAATCCCAGGGACGGGGGAGCCTGGTGGACTGCCGTCTATGGGGTCACACAGAGTCGGACACGACTGAAGTGACTTAGCAGCAGTAGTAGCATTATTATTATTAATATGATTTAATATCAAAATGTTCACAAGTTTTCTTGATAACGCTAGCAGGAAGTTCCCAAAGATGATTCTAAAACTGGTAGATACTTTTCTTGTGCAGACTGCACTAGGTTCTTAATGCCCTTAATTATCACAATATCTCTTTGCAGTATTATATTCCCAGTATCTTAGGTTAAGAAGCTGAAATTCAGGGAATGGAAGTCAGAATTCCCAAGGTCACACCAAAGTCTGTTTAAAGCATCAGGTTTCACACTCACTGTTTCCTGATTTTAATTCTTGTGCTCTTCCCAGGTTGCCACACATAGAATGCCTTAAATTAAGCAAAATGGATAAGAGCTTAAAGATTCTTGCAGCTTGGGCCATGTAATGAGTCAGTGATGAACTAAGGATTATCATGCACTTTCCAAGTTAAAGCATTGGGGGAATAACACTTTAAAACCATAGTTTTGTACACTCTCAGAAAAGATCGGTCACATCAGACTGAGCAATTCATATGAAAAAAACGGAGCTTTACCTGAATCTTGTAGGTAGCTATAGTCGTAGCCTAGCTCTTTGGATGAAATAAAGAAATCACCGTTTCTGTAGAGAGGGATGAAAGGAACCATGTAGGATTCCCGGTTGTGCCCAATGGGTGCATAAGCTTCTGGATAAACATCTTGAAGAGGATGATACTTTCGAAGCCACTGTTCAAAAATACTGCAGAGGAAAGGATTATTCAGAATCAGAAACATATAGTTGTTGAAGAAATATCTGGAGTTCTTAAAGTAAAATAACAAGGTATATCTTAAAATCTAACGCCATGGAAATATACCAAACATAGTTTTCATGCTTTGAAAAGATTTTGTAAAGCCACAGTTCATGTTGTCAGGCCCTGATGAAATCCACTCATTTGAGAGAAATATTAGAGGATAATTTTGGAAAAGGAATTTCTTAGATGATAACTGAAAGTTAAATGACAAGTTAAAACCCTTCAGAATGCCACAGAGCAAGTGTAATTATTGGCTGAGTGACAACCGAGACATAGTCATAAATAATATATGTCTCTTATCTCAAAGAAAGTTCACCCAAAGAAAGAACATGCAAAAATAAACTGGAATCAGTATTAGAAGGTGGCTATTTTTTGGTCATGGTAGGGGACTTTATTTCAGCCTCCTTGTTTTATTTAGAGAAGTCTATGTTTAATGAGGGCTGCCCCTGTTGGTTCGGCGGTAAAGAATCTGCCTGCACTGCATCAGTCCCTGGGTTGGGAAGGTCCCCTGGAGAAGGGCATGGCAACCTACTCCAGTATTCTTGCAACTCATGGACAGAGGAGTCTGGGGGGCCACAGTCCATGCGGTCACCAAGAATTGGACACAACTCAAGTGACTTAGCATGCATGCACAACTACTTCATGAGTCTTATTGAGAGAAAGATGTCACTTTCCATGACAGAAGTTAAACATACTTAGCACTTAGTGTTTCCCAGCTTCCCAGGAAGCTAGACTATGACCACATGATCAATACTCAGCTGATCAGACATACCTATTCAAGACTCTGAAACAGGGATATTGACACAAAGAAGCAAGGACAATGGAAAAGCATTCTAGCAGTGGGCAAGGGAAGTGGTGCTAACAACATCCTGTTTATAAGCATGAGATCAGAGGTATCAATAAAGGTAAGCACTGCCCAGAGGTACCCTGTGTTTGAGAGCACAACTCTGGCAGATGATTTGGCTGCTGCCCTCCTCTCTTGTTCTTACCTGTTTCTCAACCTGCATCTCCACGATCTCCTGAATTATCCATTATTCTTTCAGCAAATTTGTTGCCTGTTTAATTCAGCCAGAGTGAGTTTCTGTTGCAAGCAATTAAAAACCCTGACAGGAACAAAAGCTAAAAAAACTAAGAGATCAAAACTGTCTAGTAAGGATGGAAGTGAAACTAAGTTTAACAGAACGTGCAGTGGATAATTAAAGGGATGACAAAGAGAATGCCTCTGTATGATCAAACCACATAACACAGAGGGAAGAACACAGGACCTGGGGTCAGAAAACTCCCCTTGGGTCCTAGATTTGTGATTTAAGAGCTGTATACATTGTATAAGCTCACAAGCAAATCACAGAAACTCTTGAAGGCTTAGCCTTCACATCCTTAAAATGAAAGTAATAATATCTATCCCATCTGTTTCCAAACAAATTATCCAATGTGGTAGTTTTTAGGAAAGTGTTAAATAGATAAGCTATTGCTATTTAGCTCTAGAATTTAAGCTCAGAGGCAAAAGTTTTGTGCAAGAAGCTGGTGTCTAAAAAAGAGAGTGATGTTTCAAGCAAACAGAAGTTTAAAAAAAATTTTTTTTTGAAGTACGATAAAGACGAGAACAAGGAAGACAGGTGGCAGCAGTGATGATTGCTTTTTGGTGATGAAAAAGAATTCTATTTGTTTAAAAAATCTGGACTTCAAATGCTGCTGCTGCTGCTGCTGCTAAGTCGCTTCAGTCGTGTCCAACTCTGTGCGACCCCATAGACGGCAACCCACCAGGCTCCCCCATCCCTGGGATCCTCCAGGCAAGAACACTGGAGTGGGTTGCCATTTCCTTCTCCAATGCATGAAAGTGAAAAGTGAAAGTGAAGTCACTCAGTCATGTCCAACTCTTAGCGACCCCATGGACTGCAGCCTACCAGGCTTCTCTGTCCATGGGATTTTCCAGGCAAGAGTACTAGAGTGAGGTGCCATTGCCTTCTCCCTTCAAATGCTAGTTGTGGTCAAAGTTGTTTTCATTGTGAATTAATTGAAGGATCAGTAGGCTGCTGATAAATACCTTGATTATTAAATACATTTTCTGAGTATTTACTATATGTTAAGTTTTGAAGAAATATGAACCTGTGTAAAGCTCAAGTTCTGTGGGTTTTGACAAAGTTGTCTTAATGCTAAGACAACTTTAAGACTCTAAAATGTTTTAACCTGTTTAATTTTCCTTTTATTCATCTGAATAAGGAGAGTAATATTTAAGTCATGAAGGTATTGCAAGGATTAATCAACCTAAATGTCTATTGACAGATGAATGGATAAAGAAGATGTGATATATATTTATATATATATGTATATGTATATATACACACACAATGGAATATTGCTCAGCCCATAAAAAAGAATGATATAATGCCATTTTCAGTGACATGGGTGGACCTAGAAATTACCATGGTAAGTGAATTAAATAGGTAGATAAAGACAAATATCATATTATATTCCCTTATGTTACATATACATATAAGGGAATATAATATAAAGGAATCTAAAATAGGATACAAATGAACTTATTTATAAAACAGAAATAGACTCACAGACATAGGAAAAACTTATGGTTGCTAAAGGGGAAGGGAGTAGAATGGTGAAATAGGAATTTGGGATTAACACATATACACTACGATACACAAAATAGTTAAACAAGGACCTACTGTATTCAATGTCTTATAATAACCTCTAACGGGAACTGTATTCAGTGTCTTGTAATAACCCATAATGGAAAATTGTCTGAAAACTATATATACACATGGGCATCCCTGGTGGCTCAGTGGTAAAGAATCTGCCAATGCAGGAGATGTGGGTTCAGTCCTGGGTCAGGAAGATCACTAGGAAAAGGAAATGGCAACCCATACCAGTATTCTTGCCTGGGAAATCCCACGGACAGAGGATCCTGGTGGGCTACAGTCCATGGGATTGCAGAAGAGTTGGACACGACTCAGTGACTAAATAACAACAATGTATGTACAATATAAACTAATCAATTTGCTGTACACCTGAAAACATTGTAAGTCAACTTTATGTCAATAAAAATTAATTAATTGAAAATATTAAAGGATTAATTAAAATAGCATAAGTAAGATACTGGAACAGATCCTGGTAAAGACTGAAATCTGAGAAGGGGCAGCAGAGGATGAGTTAGATTGCATCACTGACTCAATGGACGTGAATGTGAACAAACTTTGGGAGACAGTGAAGGACTGGAGAGCCTGGTGTGCTGCAGTCCACGGGGTCTCAGAGTCGAACACAGCTTAGTGACTGAGCAGCAACAACTGAGAT
The DNA here is from genome assembly GCA_006410735.1 of Raphicerus campestris. Lineage (NCBI taxonomy): Eukaryota > Metazoa > Chordata > Mammalia > Artiodactyla > Bovidae > Raphicerus > Raphicerus campestris. The sequence goes on from SJYW01027778.1 coordinate 155,110, forward strand.
ATATGGCTAAGTGTTGGACAGTAAAGAGAAGCTGTCCTCCCCCCATTGCGTCTTTCTCTTCTTCATGATTCATGTTATACTAGAAGAATGTTAGCTGGTGAGAGATGTGAGACATGTTATTGTAGAAATGTCAAAGCTGTGCATATTTGAACTAGCTCTTTTAAAATGGTTATTATACTTTAAGCAGAAATGGGGAAACTATTCAAGAGGATTATTATTATTATTATTATTATTTTTGGTGTGTACCTCTGTTTCCTCAACTGAAGAAATTACGAACTGGATTAACAAATAAATCCCAAATTTTTTTAAATCTTGTATTTTATGAATGATTCTACTTATTTTGATGTCTATGACTTTCTTTTTTTCATGAAAGCATTACTTGTTCATTACACACAATTCAGAAAATAGAAACATGCAAAAAGGAGAACATTTTTAAAAAACACACATATTTGATCAATATTTCTGCTAGTTTTAAAATATGCAAATATAACACTATATACATATTTTAACAAAAAGAATTATAACATAGCACTATTTTATAAGACTTTTTATTAGTACTAAATGTTCAAGTTATATTTAAGCATGTTTAAACAACATTCAGCAGTTTTCAAGTGGTAAATCTATTTTTTAATGAGAAGAAGGCCCTCTGATAATTAATCTCTCCCCATCCCTATTAAACTTTGGCTGATTTAGAAACAGTCCAATATACAATGAGCTATTAGATAAGAGCTTCAGGCAGACATTGTGCCTTTTGTCAACTGAGATAGATTACTCTTATAGTTCAGTTTATATATAATCTTATTTCTGCCAAGAAATAAAAATTCTTTACCTAAATAGGACAAGGACATCAGTTCTTAGCACCAAGAGATATAATGGATGAAACCATTAATGTGCTCACCCACCTTATCCACCTTTTAAAATGAAGGTATTAATCCTGTTTAAATTCTTCATCAGTAGTTCTCATCTTCAGTTAGTTTCATCAAACTGTGTCTAGAATGGCTCACATTAGAATACTAATGTTTAACTTGGATAAGCACACTGACATTTTGGGAAGCAAATTATCTTCTTACCAAAGATTTATTTAACCTGCATCTAGATGGTTTTCTAGAAGCATGAGCAACAATGAAATGCACAAGAGAGGGTTTAGGAAAAGGTTAAGCTGATCACAGACAAAAACAAGGAGGAATGTGTTTTATGTATAAAAATAGCATGGATGTCTGGTCACTTCCATCGTTATAATAAGACAAAGCTGGATAAGTGGAAAATCAATAACTTTTCTTGAACTCATGAGAGAACCGAGGTCACAGAGCAGACTACTTCTCCCCAAACTGCAGAAATAAGAGCAGGCAGAGGAACTCAACTGCTATTCCTTTTCAGGAGGAGAAGCTGGATCCATAAACCCAAACATTTTGATAAATGCCTGGAGACTGGTGATGAGAGAAGCTAGTGGCGAGATGGACAGCTAGTGATGAGAGATACTCCTGGAACCCAGAGTCTCAGGGGGATTCCCACGTGTGTGGGGGGGGGCTTTTATCTCCAGGAACTCTGTCCAATTTTCACAATAAAGATCTGAGAAAGATCCTGTCCTGGCTGTGTTGGAGGAGGGAGAGAGTATCCACTGTGAAATATGCCCAGAGGTCTTCTCCACACCAACACCCTTCAATCCAGAGGAAATAACCACCAGAGTATTATTCCAGTAGGAGGAAGGGAACTCCTCTCAGTCCAGCCTCTTTCAGCCTTCCTGTCTCATTTAAGGCCACATGGGTCAGGGCTTCAAGGAAACAGATTGGGAATATGACAACTAAAAAGGGAGATCAGAGGTGGAAAAATCAAGAAGCTATACCACTGCAGAAACACTCATGACAGTCACAGCCCAAGACACTGGCCAACTAAAAGACTGAAATTTAATCAGAATACTACAGAACACTTTCCCTCTCCTGTACTTTACCATGATACCCACAGAGTTCTAGTATGATAAGAGTGAATTATGACTAAAAGACCTGTGAGACAAATAGTTTCTGAGGAATAGTATCACTTCGAGTCATAGAATAAATATTTGATTATAAGCAAAGTGTAAAATAATAGTCTCTGTGGAATAGTATCAACTTGAGCCATAGAATAAATGCTTATAAGCAAAAGTGTAAAATAAATATAGATGAATGGAAACTGATATGCATACCTGCATACATCTACCATGTGGAAGAACTCCAAATAATTATGTAGACACTTCGAGTACATAAAGGAGCAATGCACAACTCCCACTCCTTATGTGTGGGCTGTCTGTACTTTCCCCCAAAGAGTACAGTATGGAAGGGTGGTGGAACCATTTAGGAGTTTGAAAGTGAAAGTGTTAGTCACTCAATCATGTCTGACTCTTTGCCAACCCTATGGACTACAACCCGCCAGGCTTCTCAGTCCATGGACTTCTCCAGGCCAGAATACTGGAGTGGGTTACCATGCACTTCTCCAGGGGATTTTCCCAACCCAGGGATCAAACCCAGGTCACAGATTCTTTACCATCACAGCCACCAGGGAAGTCCTTAGGTTTGAGAAAACTGGTGAATATGACATCTGCCAAGTGACCAAAGCTAACACTGCCCATGGTCAGCCATGTTGATAGTGTGTGCCCTTGCTATGATGGGGAGAGACGAGTGCTTTCCCCTCAGTCTTCTTCCTCCCAAGTAACTCCAGTCTACAAAGTTCCAGTAGAGGGGCATTCTGTAAAACACCTGAGCAGTACTCCTCAAAACTGTCAAGGTCATCAAAAACAAGCAAAGCTCCAAAAATAGCCACAGTCAAGAAGGAAGGAGGAGACATGATCACTAAATGTAATATGAGATCCTGGATGGGATCTTGAAACACAAAGAGAACTTAGATAACAACCAAGTAATCTTAATGGTCGCTCAGATGGTAAAGCATCTACCTACAATGCGGGAGACCCAGGTTCAAGACCTGGGTTGGGAAGATCCCCTGGAGAAGGAAATAGCAACCCACTCCAGTACTACTGCCTGGAAAATCCCATGGACAGAGGAGCCTGGAAGCCTACAGTCTATGGGGTCACAAAGAATTGGACACAACTGAGCAACTTCACTCACTTACTCAAGTAATCTTAATAGACTGTAGTTAATAATAATGTATCAAAATTGTTTCATGAATTGTGACAAAACTTCCATACTGATGTAAATTGAGAATAGGGGAAACTGGATGTGAGATATATGCAAACTCAGGTATGTAAAGAGAAAATTATTCTTAAATTTCATTTTTAAAAATAGAACAACAAAAAAGCTAATGTGATTGGATATTAGAGAACTGATTTGCTTTAGTACATTCACTGGTACAACAAAATTGTGTTCATTGACTTATTCAACCATTTCATAAATATATCAATACATATATACATCTATAAACTGGTTATTTGTCAAGTATTGATGTAGTTCTGTGTCCTTGGAGTACTTAGATCTAGTGGTGGAGATGGATACTAACGAGTAATTTCAGAAATGTATCTTTAATTACAGACTGACAAATACAAAAGCAAGATGGTAATACAATTTAGTGAAGAGGTCTGATTGATTCTGCCTCCTTTGGGAAAGTCTCTGATGGTGTTAAAGAATGACTATTTAGAGAAGTGATATGTGAATGTTTCTGAAAAAGAGAACAGAATTTGCAAGAACCTTCAATGGGATGCTACATTCTCTTATCTGTCTCACTCCTCCCATAGCTTCACTTATTTTCTATAGCTGATGACTTCTCAATTTATATTTACAGAGTAAATCTTGGTCTGAAATCTCAGCCCAAATTTCCAGCTGCCCAACTGGCACCCTCATTGAAATATCTCAAAAGAATCATAAAGCACAGCACACAGAATCTTCAAAAATCATGATATTAACATCTCTTCCTTATGCTACCCTTTATCTACTGATATGTAACTTTGGGAATAAAAATATCTGTCCAGCCAGAATATGTAAAAGACCAACATATCTATGGAGAGAACAGTTTGAGATGAAGCTAGAGAGGAACTGGGGGCAAAATCAAGAAGGTCAGTTGAGGACATGCAAGAAATATTTTCAATTTCTCCTAAGAGGAATAGGAAGTCCCTGTTTGTCTCTGCAGTGGTGAGAGATAACATGAATAGATAATTTTATAAAAAGTACACATATTGCACTGTGAAGAAAGAACTGGAGGATAGTCAGAGCTGATGTGCAGGGAACAAGGGATGAGGAAATCAGCAAGAAAATGTATCCACATTAAAAAAATGATATGTAGCTTTCCAAGTGGTACAGGTCAGGAGTGAGGCATCACAGAAGACTCCACATTTTCTGGTTAAAGGGGACTCACAATCAAAACAGAAGCAGAAAAAAGGATACTGGACAAATTCAGTAAGGCCCTGGAGGCAGATAAAAACCCAGGTCTTTGGGCTGATATACCTGGGCTGCTTCTTCCTCTGACACTCCAGTCCCCTCTGCCGGGGACTTGGTTTTTTTCTTCCTTATTCTCCCCGAGTGGATCCTGAATTACTTCTGTCACTGACTAAGCCTTGCATTTGGGGGCAGGCAGGGTTTGGCAACAGGACTGGAAGCATACAGAAAAATAGATGCTAGAATATGAGTTAAAGACTCCACTTCAGAAGTTATCTCTGAAAATAGAAAACAGTCTATAGTCGTCGACTATAGTCTATAGTCATCTTATTTTCTTTCCCTGTGGGAGGAACAAACCTAGAGACTTTGTTTTCAGAGCAAGCAAAAGTATGCTGGAAAATATTAGTGCTATCTCTAGCTACAAAACCTCATCTTTTTAATNCATATATACATCTATAAACTGGTTATTTGTCAAGTATTGATGTAGTTCTGTGTCCTTGGAGTACTTAGATCTAGTGGTGGAGATGGATACTAACGAGTAATTTCAGAAATGTATCTTTAATTACAGACTGACAAATACAAAAGCAAGATGGTAATACAATTTAGTGAAGAGGTCTGATTGATTCTGCCTCCTTTGGGAAAGTCTCTGATGGTGTTAAAGAATGACTATTTAGAGAAGTGATATGTGAATGTTTCTGAAAAAGAGAACAGAATTTGCAAGAACCTTCAATGGGATGCTACATTCTCTTATCTGTCTCACTCCTCCCATAGCTTCACTTATTTTCTATAGCTGATGACTTCTCAATTTATATTTACAGAGTAAATCTTGGTCTGAAATCTCAGCCCAAATTTCCAGCTGCCCAACTGGCACCCTCATTGAAATATCTCAAAAGAATCATAAAGCACAGCACACAGAATCTTCAAAAATCATGATATTAACATCTCTTCCTTATGCTACCCTTTATCTACTGATATGTAACTTTGGGAATAAAAATATCTGTCCAGCCAGAATATGTAAAAGACCAACATATCTATGGAGAGAACAGTTTGAGATGAAGCTAGAGAGGAACTGGGGGCAAAATCAAGAAGGTCAGTTGAGGACATGCAAGAAATATTTTCAATTTCTCCTAAGAGGAATAGGAAGTCCCTGTTTGTCTCTGCAGTGGTGAGAGATAACATGAATAGATAATTTTATAAAAAGTACACATATTGCACTGTGAAGAAAGAACTGGAGGATAGTCAGAGCTGATGTGCAGGGAACAAGGGATGAGGAAATCAGCAAGAAAATGTATCCACATTAAAAAAATGATATGTAGCTTTCCAAGTGGTACAGGTCAGGAGTGAGGCATCACAGAAGACTCCACATTTTCTGGTTAAAGGGGACTCACAATCAAAACAGAAGCAGAAAAAAGGATACTGGACAAATTCAGTAAGGCCCTGGAGGCAGATAAAAACCCAGGTCTTTGGGCTGATATACCTGGGCTGCTTCTTCCTCTGACACTCCAGTCCCCTCTGCCGGGGACTTGGTTTTTTTCTTCCTTATTCTCCCCAAGTGGATCCTGAATTACTTCTGTCACTGACTAAGCCTTGCATTTGGGGGCAGGCAGGGTTTGGCAAAGGACTGGAAGCATACAGAAAAATAGATGCTAGAATATGAGTTAAAGACTCCACTTCAGAAGTTATCTCTGAAAATAGAAAACAGTCTATAGTCGTCGACTATAGTCTATAGTCATCTTATTTTCTTTCCCTGTGGGAGGAACAAACCTAGAGACTTTGTTTTCAGAGCAAGCAAAAGTATGCTGGAAAATATTAGTGCTATCTCTAGCTACAAAACCTCATCTTTTTAATCTTCTTTTTCTCTGTGCCTAACACATAGTAGGTGTTCAATATTTACATGATCATTGTTGCCACCCTCCTGAGTTTATAATCTCACCCAGGAGAATGAGTTCTTAATAAAGCCATTTCTGTTAATATAACCTCTTGGTGTATGTTGCTTATAACCTCAACAAATCAAGGAGGTACCTGTTATATTGATCCCATTTTACAGAAGAGAACATTGACTCAAAGGGTTGAAACTCTGCCAATGCTGATCCAACAAGACTATGGCAGAGAATCCAGTGTTTCATGTCAGATTTCTGTTAGTTTTACAATTATACTCAACTTGCAGAGCTGTGGCCATAGCCCAGGTGTTCTATTCCAAGTTAAATTGTTTTCCACTAACAAGCAAAATGTTAGTGATTACTATTTAAAGCAGAAAGATGGACAAAGTATTAACGCTTTGCTCCAGGTGGTGCTAGTGGTAAAAAACCCATCTGCAAATGCAGGAGACTTGAGATGCGGGTTTGGTCCCGGGGATGGGAANAGATTTCTGTTAGTTTTACAATTATACTCAACTTGCAGAGCTGCGGCCATAGCCCAGGTGTTCTATTCCAAGTTAAATAGTTTTCCACTAACGAGCGAAATGTTAGTGATTACTATTTAAAGTAGAAAGATGGACAAAGCATTAACGCTTTGCTCCAGGTGGTGCTAGTGGTAAAAAACCCATCTGCCAATGCAGGAGACTTGAGATGCAGGTTCGGTCCCTGGGATGGGAAGATGCCCTGGAAAGGAGCATGGCAACAACACCAGTGATCTTGCCTGGAGAATCCCAGGGACAGAGGAGGCTGGGAGGCTACGGTCCATAACGTTGCACAGAGTCAGACATGATTGAAGTGACTCAGCATGCACTAAGCATTTTAGAGCTGTGCACAGAAGTGAGAACTTGAGAAATGAACATTTTATTACAAAGTGTCTCAACAGTGCAGAGAAGAGTTGTGAAATATTAGCATCGATAGTCTAAAGACTTGTGATTCTTCTTTGTGGAACTGGGACCTTTTTTACTTCCTCCCAAAGGCCATGAAAACCCATAGACCAGCACCGGCTTAGTAGGTCACAAAGCAGCGACAGAGAAGGGGGCCAAAGAAAACGGCCTTGGCATGGATCCTGGGTCTGTGCATTGACCTGTCCTTGAGGACCAACTTAGAGTTCCTCCTGAGGGAGGCCAGTGAGCACCTGTGAAGTGACTCTGGAAGTGTTGAGTCTTATCTAGAAGCTGACACTCACTGCAGGCAAGGTATGCAGTGGGAGAAAGAGGAGCTGAGGGAAGAGGTGCAGCACATGCTGTAAACACAGGGGAGCCCCGCAGGATGTGCGAACAAAAGGGCAGAAATCCAGCTTCAACCGCTTATAAGCAAAGGTTCAATGCCTGAGTGCGTGCTACATCGTTCAGTCGTGTCGGACTCGTTGAGACCCCATGGACTGTGGCCTGCCAAGCTCCTCTGTCCATGGGATTTTCCAGGCCAGAATACTGGAGTGGTTGCATGTCCTTCTCCAGGGGACCTTCCCAACCCAGGGATTGAACCCTCACCTCTTATGTCTCCTGCATTGGCAAGTGGGTTCTTTACTACTAGTGCCATCTGGGAAGCGCAAAGATTCAATAAAAAGTCCTAATTTTGATGCTGGGATTTGGGGGCCCCAAAAGAAGCCAAAAACATAAAATTTCTTGAGAGACGTTGATTCAGATTTTTGGTATTGGTTTTTTGAGGGGAGAGAGGATAATCTTTGTGAGCCTCAGTTTACTCATCTGTAAAATGTGGATAATAAACTTCAAAATGCCATGAGATATAACTGAGATTAGGTGTACAGTACACCCAGAACAGGGCCAACACACAGTAAGCACCCAACAGTGGGTAATTGTTGCTGTTATTCCTAACCCATTGGAAGGCATCATTTCTGCAGTTTAATATAAGGAGCCAATTTGAATTCCTTTAGAATAGAGGTTTTATATTTCTATTCCTTGGGAATTTTGGTGTATCGCAAGAAGGATAGAGTTAGATTAAAAAACAAATATGGTCAGCGAATTTTATTTCTTGTTTTAAAGAAGTTATATGGACAGAAAGTGAATTAATTATAAAAGTTAGCTTCACAGATGCTGAAACTGGATTTATCAGATTCAGATTTTGGTTGTGATACTCAGAAGCTGTGCAAATTTGGGCAAACTACTTCACCTCGGTGTGCTTCAGTTTCCTTCCCAGCTACAATATGGATTGAATTGTGCCTCCCCAAAATTCATGTGTTGGTTTTCAGAAAGTGGTTATATTTAGAGATAAGGTCTTTAAAGAGCTAATTAAGTGAATATGAGATCCTTGGGGTTGGTTATAATCCATTATGTCTGGTGCCCTTATAAGAAGGAGAAATTTGGACACAGACAGGTACAACAGAAAGAGCCTGTAAAGACAGAGGGAAAAAAGAGTCAAGAAGAAATCATGAAGTGAGGTCTCAAAAGTCACCAGTTTTGCCTATACCTTGATCTTGAAATTTCTAGTCTCCAGGATTGCAAGAAAATAAATTTCTGTTGTTTAAGCCATCAAGTCTATGGTACTATGTCATGGTAGCCGTAATGGATTAATACACAACAGCACGTTATCTGAAAGGTTTCTTGCAAGTATTTAGTGAATAAATATATGTAAAATTACTTAGAATAATACATAGAATACAGAATGCTGTTACTTTTATTAAAATTAAAGCTACTTTAAGTTTCCTATTGGAGTATAATTGCTTTACCATGTTGCGTTAGTTCTGCTGTGGAACAAACTGAACCAACTCTATACATACATCCCTCCCTCTTAGGCCTCCCTCCTGCCCCACTCCTTTCCACCCCCCAGGTCATCACAGAGCACTGAAATGAGCCCCTTGTGCAATGCAGCAGGTTCCCACTAGCCATTTATTTTACACACGGTAGTGAATACCTGTCAGTGCTCATCTCTCCCAGTTCATCCCTCCCCTTCCCCTACAGTGTCCATGTGGCCATTTTTTTTGTGTGTTCTTGAATTTTGAGTCTGTTTTTTGAGTTCTTCTTCCTTTGTTGTTGCTGTTTAGTTGCTAAAGTCATGTCCAATGCTTTCTCAGTCCCAAGAACTGTAGCCCACCAAGATGCTTCTGTCCATGGGATTTCCCAGACAAGAATACTGGAGTGGGTTGCCATTTTCTTCTCCAGGGGATCTTCCAAATGTAGGGATTGAGCCCATGACTCCTGCATTGCAAGTGGATTCTTTACCATGGAGCCACCAGAGAAACCCTTTTTCTTATGATTTCCTTTAACTTTTATTTGCCACNGGAGTGGGTTGCCATTTTCTTCTCCAGGGGATCTTCCAAATGTAGGGATTGAGCCCATGACTCCTGCATTGCAAGTGGATTCTTTACCATGGAGCCACCAGAGAAACCCCTTTTCTTATGATTTCCTTAAACTTTTATTTGCCACTGTATCTTTTGCTTCTTTAAGGCTTAGGGCATAAAAACACCAACCAGATTTACTGTTTCCCTACTTTGAACATTACATATGTCATGCTAGATTGTAATTATTTGATTACATGTCATTCTCCAATAGTATATGAGGGATCCAGGGAGAGTAATTACTTTATTTTATTGGTCACTGCAGACCAAATGTCCATCAAAGTGCCTTCTCATTAACAAGAGGGCTAGATTCATGTAGATCAAAAATATGTAAAATTTGAGAATTTTTTAGTATTTTTGGGAGAGAGCCCAAATTTTATCAAATTCTGAGAGTATTTAGTGGTTAACTATTAGAACTGAGAGGAGAAATCCAAGAGATGCTGATGATTTATTTTGAGTTGGTTATCTCTAAAAGTGGAGTTACTCTCTGACCCACGCCAGTTAGCACAGTGTCTGGCATGTAATAAGCATTGTTGCTGTTGTTGTTGTTTTTCAGTTGCTTCGTCATGTCCCAAACTTTGCAGCCCCATACCCGGCCTCCCTGTCCATCACCATCTCAAACTCATGTTCATCAAGTCAGTGATGCCATCCAACCATGTCACCCTCTGTCATCCCCTTCTCCTCCTGCCTCCTTCCTCTTTTGCTGGGATCACTGGAAAAACTTGGAGCCTTTCTTTGGGTTTGAAATAACAGTGTCCCAGTAATTCCTCTTCTTCATGTTGCTAGCTAATGATATTATAGAGCTCATTTAAGGAGTATTTGGAAATTTTTACTGAAAAACAATACTTTTAAAAAGAAATGTACACTTTAAGAGCATAAATTGTTAGGAATGAGTAGCTGCAAATGAAAAGCCTGCTATACAGCTAAGAAATTCAACCTCAGTTGACTATAATTCCAAATGTATGCTCTACTCCATGATTTCTTAGCTTAGTTGAGGAAAAGGCAAAGAAGTCTTTGGGAAATGGGTACTGAGTGAAAACCAGATTAAAATCATTTAAGCTAATGATAAAACTTGAAGCAACTTAGGGTACAAACCAAAACATCAATGATAGCAAACTGAAAAAAAAAATGCAAACTAAAAGTCTAAGGGGAGAAAAAGGCAGTTTCAGAAGTTACTGTTTTTTCTTTTCCCGTAAATACTTACTGGTATCATTAAGTGGCAAGGTACTCTACTAAGAACCATGTATACTACCATATGTAAAATAGACAGCCAATGGAAATTTGCTGCATGACTCAAGGAACTAAAACCAAGGCTCTGTAACAACCTAGAGGGATGGGAAAGGGTGAGAGGTGGGAGGGAGCTTTAAGAGGGAGGGGACACATGTACAGTTCAGTTCAGTTCCGTTGCTCAGTTGTGTCTGACTCTTTGCGACCCCATGAATCACAGCACGCCAGGCCTCCCTGTCCATCACCAACTTTTGGAGTTCACTCAGACTCACCTCCATCGAGTCAGTGATGCCATCCAGCCATCTCATCTTCTGTTGCCCCCTTCTCCTCCTGCCCCCAATCACTCCCAGCATCAGAATCTTTTCCAATGAGTCAACTCCTCATGAGGTGGCCAAAGTACTGGAATTTCACCTTTAGCATCGTTCCTTCCAAAGAAATCCCAGGGCTGATCTCCTTCAGAACGGACTGGTTGGATCTCCTTGCAGTCCAAGGGACTCTTAAGAGTCTTCTCCAACACCACAGTTCAAACACATGTATACCTATGGCTAATTCATGCTGATGCATGGCAGAAACCAAAGCAATATTGTAAAGCAATTATCCTTCAGTTAAAAATAAATAAACATTTTTAAAAACATGAAAAAAAGCAAGCCATAGTGCTTCCCATGTGATAACATGCACCCAGAATTGACAGACACTGCATTGGACAAAAATTGAAATCAAATGAGCCAAGCTGCACTCATAGACCAGAGCTAGTCAGAGTGAATTTGTGAAAAAGGTATCCTAAAGGGCCAGCCCTCTCAGCTGATGCTCAGTGTGAGTGAGAGGAAGATTATTCATGTGGCTCAGTAGCCACTACTAATTGACCTTCAAAGTCTCTGTGCTCCTACATGGGAAATTGTGCTAATAAAGCTTACCTTGTTCCTTTCACTATGGTGCCCATTTTGTAATTCATTACACATTATATCTTGAACCCACTACATGTTAAGTTCCAAAGATGGAAAAGAAGTGTTCCCATTCTCATGGATCTCAACCCATACCATGATAAAAAGATAAATGAGGGGGCATATGTATAAAATCTATGGGATTACAGAAGTAGCAGCTAACTGCTGGAGTCAAGGGCAGATTCACAGTAGGGATGATATTTAAACTGGATGGATAGATTATGGGGAAGGCATTGCACAGACCAACAGGGAGCCTGGGCACTCATGCTACTGAAAAATGAAAGTGGCTTGGTGTGTCAGAATGGAATATAGAGTTGTGCAGGATCAACAGGAAGTGAGACAAGAAAGGTGAGATGAGGCAGACTGTAAAAGATCATCTGTCCACCACAAGGAGATGGAAGGTTGTAGGGATGGGGGAGTAGTTTTAACTCCATCCTCAGAGTTAATTTGTCATCTAAGTACATTTGATAAAGAGTGAACATGACTGAACTTGAATTTTCTAAATGCAGTTATAGTGGATATGATTAAATAACAATAAATCAACATCTATTACTTCTGTCTATTGACGACTGCACATTGTAACAGTGGGCCAATAGTGAAACATATGCAGACAATTATTACTTTTTTGCAGGTACTTACGATGCCTCTCTTTCATAAAAAAAATTTCTCTTTTCTTAAACTTTTCCGTCACTTTCTACTAGTCATCATCAGAGTGATGCTTGTAAACAACTAATCAATTCAGTAATGATTCCCATTTATTAGGTAGTCATGTAATCTAGTACTAGGCTTGGGATTTTGACATATATCATCATATTATTTCTCCACCAATACTGCAAGAGAGGTATTAGTAACAGTAGCAGTAGTGAGACTTAGCTCATATGCTGCTGCTGCTGCTGCTGCTAAGTCGCTTCAGTCGTGTCCGACTCTGTGTGACCCCATAGAAGACAGCACTCCAGGCTCCGCCATCCCTGGGATTCTCCAGGCAAGAACACTGGAGTGGGTTGCCATTTCCTTCTCCAATGCATGAAAATGAAAAGTGAAAGTGAAGTCACTCAGTTGTGTTCAACTCTTAGTGACCCCATGGACTATAGCCTACCAGGCTTTTCCGTCCATGTGATTTTCCAGGCAAGAGTGCTGGAGTGGGATGCCATTGCCTTCTCTGTAGCTCATATAACACTCACTATATATCAGGTACCATTCTAGGTACTCCTATATGGGAACTCAATTAATCCCCAAAATAATTTCATAAGGAATGTTTTGTTGTTATCCCTATTTTGCACGTGAGCAAACTGAACCACAGAATGGTTATGACAATGGCCCAAGGTCCTATAGCTTGGATTCAAATCCAGGATTTGGCAGGATTCAAATGCAGGAGTGGCAGGATTCAAATCTAGGCAGTCTGATCTCAGTACCAGCTCTTAGCCTTAGCAAAGTATGGCCTCAAGGTGGTGGTATTCACATTAAAATACAGAAAAACAAACAAACAAACAAAAAGCAGGAGTTTAAATAACTTTCCTCAGTTTATTTAGTTAATAAATGTAGCAAGCAGGACTCAGACTCAGGTTTGCTGAGCTCAGTGCTTCCCATAAATGCTTCCAGTTGTGTGTTTTGCAAACACACACACACACACACACACACACACACACACACACACAGAGTAGACCTGTGTGACTTGCACATTTTCCAATTTAGTCAGGAAAAGAAAAAGAATGTTGGAAAAGAGATTTTGAGTCTCAGAGATTTTCCATGACTATTAGAAATAAAAGCTCAGTCTGTTCACTGCTATAATCATAGAACTTAGAATAGCATCTGTACACAGTTGGCCCTCAATAAATGTTGGATAAATAACTATCCCAGAGGGATACGGAGAATATATTGTATATATTCAGTGAACGGTGGTGGTGGTTTAGTATTTAAGTTGTGTCTGAGTCTCGCAACCCGTGAACTGCAGCCCACCAGGCTCCTCTGTCCATGAGATTTCCCAGGCAAGAATATTGGAGTGGGTAGCCATTTCCTTCTCCAGATACTTAGTGAATATTTATTCACTAAATGGGGGTTTATTGAGCATCTCCCCATGCAGGCAAGTCAGGCAGTATACACGGTAGTGTGGAAGATAAAAGGCTACAAAAGGCAGAGTCCTTCCCATAAGCAATATTTAGGAAGGATTTATACAATTTACACATATTTTTTGTATCTTTCCTTTAGTCAAGGCTCTAGGACCTGTATATGATGTGAAAAGCCTTTTTAGGTATCGATAATTAAGTCATCCTTCGTGGTAATAACAATGTGTTCAAGGTGGGCATAATTAGGATACAGTTTCACCCACCTAACATCCCTTTCATGAACACCAGACGATACTCTGTGGTTTCCAACTTTCCCTGTGAATTATGTTTTTAACACCATTATCTCTATGTCATAGGGGCTTCCCAGGTGGTGCTAGTGGTAAAGAACCCATCTGCCAATGCAGGAGATGTAAGAGTGTGGATTCGATTCCTCTGTCGGGAAGATCCCCTGGAGGAAGAGATGGCAACCCGCTCCCATATTCTTGCCTGGAGGATCTGATGGACAGAGGAGCTTGGCAGGCTACAGTCGTTGGGGCCGTGAAGAGTCGGACACGACTGAAGTGACCTAGCACAAACGCATGCTTATATATCACTTTCAATATGATGTTAACGGCTTTACTGATTATGGTAGGATTCACCTCATTCTGATGATCACGGTGGAAAGTCCATCAAACTGTATTACCTGTATAGATGGAGAACTCCTTCATTTGGAAAGATAACTCCTTCCTCCAGACAAAAGGATATTGCTACCATTTTAGCACAGTGCCCTTCAGACACAGCTTGTACAATTTCAACCTCTCATGAAATTGATATTGGTTTGATAGGAATTCAGAGAAGTTATGGAATTACTCCTTCACCTAATAGCCTACATCACAACCTAGAGATACGTGCATTCATAGTTAAACAAAGACTATAAAATCAATTTTATTTCCCTTGCTGGCTCTAAGAGTCCATGTTAATAGAAGTTACTAAGATCCTCATTTTTCATGTTGCCTCACTAATAGGATATTTGTCAATTTATCAATATCCATACCTGGCCTGCATATTTCCTGGTCTCCATCTCTTTTCCAGAACATATAATGAGAAAACTGAATAGGTTAATTCGGTGCATACAGATTTTAAAA
>SJYW01027778.1:183720-207589 GCA_006410735.1 Raphicerus campestris
GACACGACTGAAGTGACCTAGCACAAACGCATGCTTATATATCACTTTCAATATGATGTTAACGGCTTTACTGATTATGGTAGGATTCACCTCATTCTGATGATCACGGTGGAAAGTCCATCAAACTGTATTACCTGTATAGATGGAGAACTCCTTCATTTGGAAAGATAACTCCTTCCTCCAGACAAAAGGATATTGCTACCATTTTAGCACAGTGCCCTTCAGACACAGCTTGTACAATTTCAGCCTCTCATGAAATTGATATTGGTTTGATAGGAATTCAGAGAAGTTATGGAATTACTCCTTCACCTAATAGCCTACATCACAACCTAGAGATACGTGCATTCATAGTTAAACAAAGACTATAAAATCAATTTTATTTCCCTTGCTGGCTCTAAGAGTCCATGTTAATAGAAGTTACTAAGATCCTCATTTTTCATGTTGCCTCACTAATAGGATATTTGTCAATTTATCAATATCCATACCTGGCCTGCATATTTCCTGGTCTCCATCTCTTTTCCAGAACATATAATGAGAAAACTGAATAGGTTAATTCGGTGCATACAGATTTTAAAACGGACTAATGAGGAAAGTGAGCCGACAGGACAAAAATCTATGAATGTCAGCTTAAGGCATTTGCACTTCTCCATGTGTAATGAGTCTCTATTACCATTTGAGAGGGTGAATGACATGAAAAAAACATGCATAAAAGGATTTATATGAAAGTGTCACACTTTTTTTAGTTGGAGGGAATTAGAGGATTTTTTTGGTTGGAGAGATTAGAGGCAAGAGACCAACGCACACTTCTAGGTAGTTAAGTATCTTACAGCCTTTACTAAAAATGTAAGAAAAATCAAAGGTAATGTGTGTAAATGAGATAAGGGAGCAAAGAAGATCACAAATGTTTGAACACCAAGGATGTCATCTGGCAGAGGGGAAAAAATCATTCTGAGCTCAAGTACTGCATTTCAATGAACAGCAAATATTCCATGCACGACTAAGAGTATTTATGACGCTCTACAATTATAGAAACATATGCAACACAAATGCATAAATAATTTATAAAGTAATAATACTAATATCATTAGCCTTTTAGATGAAAAAAATATATAATGTGTTCAAGACTGGCATAATGAACAAAGAAGACAATGTAAAACATCCTTTAGAAAGCAAATTCATCTGGAGCTGACAACCTGACATCTTAATCACAATTAATGATTCTGACTGCTGGAAGGAAAGAGCCCAGGAAAACACAGGTCAAGGACTGAAGAAGAGATTATTTTCTGTGTGATTGTCTTTAAAATAGTAGTTATATACCCATCTAGTCACTTTTTTTTTTCTGCAGCTGAAATCTTCATCTATGAATATGTCCTAATCTTTCCTTTCCTACTCCTCTACCTATTCAACTTGAGAAAAACTGATGAATATATTTCTTACAAAGGTCAGTAATCTGTCCTCCAACGTGGAATGCTCCTATGGAACCCTTCCTCGTCTTTACGCTGGTATGTCCCAAACTACATTTGCATATATTGTGTACCTATCATTTTTCAACTTTAAAATTTTCTCTTAATAAGATTTATCTTTTATTAATATACTCTGCTTGGTAAGTTGCCATTCTTATATTTTCCTTTAATTCTTTATATATGGTATCCTTTGGCTCCCTGCACATATTTAAAATAATTTATTGAAGTATATTCCTAGAAAGTCAAACGTCTAGAGTCCCTTTGTCACGTTTCCATAGACTGTTTCTTCTTCCTTGAGTATGGGATACACTATTTGTCTTTTCATTCATTATGAATATAATTTTTAAATACTCAACAAAATAATACCAAACCAAATCCATACATAAAAAGAATTATACAGAGTAACCAAGTGGGATTTATCCTAGGAATTCAAGGTTGGTTTAACATCCCAAAATCAATTAATGGAGTTCACTCATGATCTCCTAACTAAAGAGAATAATAGGATTAAATAATGAGAACAGTTTTTAATAAGCATTAGAAGAAATTCAGTACAACAATAGTGGCATATAAGAAATTTCAAATGTTTCTGTTATTACTTACTGATATTAGGTCAACGAATACATTTGGAAAATTGAATTTCAGCTTGGAACAAAAGAATATAGTCACACTGCCCCAGCTTTTGGTATGTAAACCCTAAACGGGGAATTCAGGGATCCAAACAGAAGCACTCAAAGGCATGTGATGGTCTCTGGTTTGGCTTTGACTTACCCAAATTCACGGGTATTGAAAAGTCATTCCTGGGTCCTCCTATTTCTTCCAATTCTTCACATGAATGATATCACCCTCCCCCAAACTTAGCTACATTAGATACTTAGGTAAAGTCATATTTGGTACTATTTACAAGTTTTTCTTTTTGCAGGACCAAATTTAATTTCCATGGGTCAGGGGCAGATGAGTACTAAGCTTATAGTTGTAGGCAATCTGTCTGCTTGATATTTTTAAAATCAAGCAGATTTAAATAGCAGTTTAAATCTGTGGTAGAGGTTTAAATAGGGTCAACCTTCTTGAAAAAGAGGCTAAGAAGAGTCAGGCAAGATATTAGCATCCTAGCCAAATATCCTTCACAACAAGGAAGAATTTGATTTCCAATATGAAGAATTTTTCCTGTGGCTCAGCAGTAAAGAATCTACCTGCAATGCAGGAGACTTGGGTTTGATCCTCGGGTCAAGAAGATCCCCTGGAGAAGGAGATGACTACCCACTCCAGAATTCTTGCCTGGAGAATCCCATGAACAGAAGACACTGGGGGACCATGGGGTTGGAAAAGAAGCAGACAGACTGAGGGACTAAACAACAAGCTTGAAAGAAAGAAGTCTAGGTATACAGAGAAGAGATTAATAGAATGCTGTATGTAGGTGGATATCTGTATTCGCAAAATTAACTTTTGCCAAGTCTGTGGTAATGTGAACGCTGCTAATTCTATTTATTCTTGATGAATAAACCTATTCATCAAAAGCATGAACATAATGGTTCTGAGCACATTAAAATGCTGATGCCCAAGCTTCCATATTTATTAACTAAGAAGTTCTATGTCTGGGGTCTGTATCTGGGTATTTTGAATAAAAGTATCCCATGGATTTAAGCAGCAAGGATTGGGAACCACTTTTATAGTAAATAACCTATTTTGTTAGGTTTGATTTATAAAATGAATGAGACAGACACTGAACAGAACATTAGGTATCTCTGGCTGAGGGGAGCTGCAAAGCTACTGACTAATTGATCTTTAAAAAATAAGCCATTCACAGTTCTCATAAAATTTAAAATGTGTAACTGTGTTTTGGTAAAAGCAAAATCCCAAGAGATTGCTCTAATTGCTTCCACAATATTTATTTTTATGTCTTTTGATTCATTTTGAAAGAGTGGTATTGTGACAGTGGGCCGCATACTGATTACTGTGGTGAAAGGTAAAAATCTTCTCAGATGGTCTCTCCCTGAACACAGATGAAAAATAGTTGTGTTTTTTGTCTTTGTTTATTTTACTATTATAACTTGAAGAATCATGACACCTTATATCTTGAAGGCAATGAAGAAGAAAAATTGCATTTTCATATTAGCTGTCTGCATCAAATCAAGCAAGAATAAAAAAGAAATTGATTTTTTTGCTAGAAGTCTGGTGCATAGAGTAACCTGTTTTAAAGAAAATAAGGAAAAATTTCCATCACCTATTTGCCAACATCTGGCCAAAGCAAAATGTGTAAAGTGGAAAAATAGCAAAATTACCTAAGGATGATGCTTATTCAATGTGAAAAATGAAAAGATTTTCTGTTTAGATATTAGACTATAGAAATGAGGATTTAAGGGTCACCTCTTTTGGTACCTTTGATGATGTGCATCACAGACAGTATTTGGGGGAAAATCTCATGATTGGAAGAGTGAATAAACTGATAAACAAAAGCAAAACATAGGTAGGTATTGCATGGATTTGAGAAAAAATGGAGTATTTTTATTGCCCACAAAATAATCATTATGAAGGTCGTTGCAGACAAAGTAAATAAACACTGACCTATTCTTCCAGCCCCAACAGGCCCCTTTCACGCATATCTTGCTAATTTCTGCCCAGAGTTCAGGGTTGTCCCAGTTTTGAGGACTCATCTTGATCCCAGTAGGAAGAACTGGTTATTGTTGTTGTGGTGGTTTAGTGGCTAAGTTGTGTCCAACTCTTTGCAACAGCATTGACTGTAGCCCACTGGGCTCCTTGTCCATGGGATCGCCCAGGCAAGAACACTGGTGTAGGTTGCCATTTCCTTCACCAGGGGATCTTCCTGACTCCTGTGTCTCCTACATTGCCAGGTGAATTCCTTACCCTGGGCCACCAGGGAAACCCAGAAAGACCTGGGACATCATTACAATAGAACCTTAAGTCCTACCATAGACTAACCCTGACCGTTTGTTGATATATCTATTCCAATAACTCTGCTTCTTTTCTGCCATGTTTCCTTGATCCAGCTACTATCTTATTAACTTATTTGTGAAGTTCTTCTAGAATTGAGTCTCTACTTATCTAAACAAAATTTCCCATGGCAATTGGGTGCCTTGCCCCAAACTGAATCTACTTGAATAAGCAATTTTCTTTTCTAAAGACTATCCCTTTCAACTGCAGCTAATAGAATGTTATCTGTCCATCNCCACTTGATGTGAAGAACTGACTCATTTGAAAAGACCCTGATGCTGGAAAAGACTGAAGACAGGAGGAGAAGGGGCTGAATGAGGATGATGGTTAGAAGGCATCACCGATTCAATGGACTTGAGTTTGTGTAAACTCTGGGAGTTGGCGATGGACAGGGAGGCCTGGTGTGCTGCCGTCCATGAGGTTGCAAAGAGTCGGACAAATTAAGCGACTGAACTAACTATCTCAAGCCTAGGTCTTGGGCATAGCTCCCACTGTCAGTGAATGGAAGACAGACTGTCCAATTCCTAATATGGGAAAGTAGATTAGGAGTCNAGCGACTGAACTAACTATCTCAAGCCTAGGTCTTGGGCATAGCTCCCACTGTCAGTGAATGGAAGACAGACTGTCCAATTCCTAATATGGGAAAGTAGATTAGGAGTCTCTGATTGCCTGGTTTCAGCTCTAAAGAAGACCACAATAGTCACATTTTCTCGATGACCTCCTTTAGCAGGGGAAAGCATTTCACCTCCACTCCTGTCATCAGACAAAAATTAACTGCCTGTGGGAGAGAGCTAAGAATTCTGCCACCAGACTCCATGCTGTAACTGATATTAGCACACCCACACAAAACAAATCTGGAAACTTGTTCTGATTCTCTTCCCCCCTAAAATAAAAGGGACTCTGCTGCTTCCATTTTTGAGGAAATGAGACTTTTTTTAGAAACGATTTTTCTTTTGGAAAATATGTCTCTTTCTCCAGATAAACTCCTCTGTTTAAGGATACAGCTATAGAAAACTCTTTTCATTACTGCCATTTTTGACATTCTGAGTCTAGTAACATGTTTTTCCTGAGATTCCAACAGATTCTCATCCTCATTGCTATTTCTAGACTATTGTGACATCTTGTGCTTGACAATAGTTATCTTGGGCCTTGTTGACTTCAGGATGGAAATAACATTTGTATTGTACATCCTTGGTTTTCTCTGTTCTCACCATTGCCAATTCTACATGCAAAAACTTTGTTTTGATATTTCCAGAAATCTTCATATCATCTAAATCACCTAAATAAAACAAATGCATATGGTAAAAAGACATTTTATGATTAATTTGACAAATGAAGTTCTGAATATAGCATTTCTTATGGATGTTTGCACATTAGTTATCATTCTTTGTTTAATTTTTTCTTTGGGAAAACTATAGGATAATCTCCTCTAGATGATTATCCTTTAGAATTGAAACCATCTATCTTTTTTCTTTATTTTTTAAAGCATTTTAATGTGCTTCATTTCAATGCTTTTTTTCCCCTTATTTCCTTAGCAATATTTCACTTAAATTATAAATTCAGGCCTGAATCTCTTACTGTTTGTTAAAGGAAACAAAAGCCATTCCAACAGGATTGGGAGCTCGTGTACACCTGTGGCTGATTCATGTCAATGTATGGCAAAACCAATACAGTATTGTAAAGTAGAACAAAGTAAAAATAAAATTTAAAAAAATAAAGAGAATAACATAGTATCTATCACCCCCTCCAAAACAAAACTACTATGTATAAAATAAGCTACAAGGATATATTGTACAGTGTAAGGAATACAGCTAATATTCCATAACAACTGTAAATGGAGTACAACCTTTAAAAATCATGAGTCATTATGCTGTACACTTGAAACATATAATACTGTGAATAAACTCTACCTCAATAAAAATTTTATAAGAGATTAAATAAAAAAGATCTTCTTCTTAATTCTTCTCCTCAAAAAATTTGTTGTCCTTTCTGTTTTAGTTTGTTACCATATTTAAAAAAACTTTGACCTAATTTGACATTTTCAATTCCTTTTCTGCTATCATTCTACTACAGTTAGACTTTCAGACTCGACTCACACTTGTTATGATTAAAATTATGCTCCCTTAACCCAAATTCATATGTTAAAGTTCGCATCTACAGAGCCTTCAGTTCAGTTCAGTTCAGTTGCTCAGTCATGTCTGACTCTTTGCAACCCCATGGACTGCAGCATACCCGGCTTCCCTGTCCATCACCAACTCCCAGAGCTTGCTCAGACTCATGTCCATCAAGTCAGTGATGCCATCCAGCCATCTCATCCTCTGTTGTCCCCTTCTCCTCCTACCTTCAGTCTTTCCCAGGATCAGAGTCTTTTCAAATGTGCCATTTCTTCACATCAGGTGGTCAAAGTATTGGAGTTTCAGCTTCAGCATCAATCCTTATAAGAAATATATAGGAATGATTTCATTTAAGATGGACTGGTTTGATCTCCTACGAGTCCAAGGGACTCTCAAGAGTCTTCTCCAACACCATGGTTCAAAAGCATCAATTCTTCAGCACTCAGCTTTCTTCACAGTCCAACTCTTACTTCCATACCTGACTAATGGAAAAACCATAGCTTTGACTAGACATACCTTTGTTGGTAAAGCAATGCCTCTGCTTTTGAAAATGCTGTCTAGGTTGGTCATAACTTTTCTACCAAGGAGTAAGCGTCTTTTAATTTCATGGCTGCACTCACCACCTGCAGTGATTTTGGAGCCCCAAAAATTAGTCTCTCACTGTTTCCATTGTTTCCTCACCTATTTGCAATAAAGTGATGGGACTATATGCCATGATCTTAGTTTTCTGAATGTTGAGTTTTAAGCCAACTTTCTCACTCTCCTCTTTCACTTTCATCCAGAGGCTCTTTAGTTCTTCTTTGCTTTCTGCCACAACAGTGGTGTCATCTGCATATCTGAGGTTATTGATATTTCTCCTAGCAATCTTGATTCCAGCTTGTGCTTCATTCCGCCCAGTGTTTCTCATGATGTACTCTACATATAAGCTAAATAAGCACAGTGACCATATACAGTGACGTACTCCTTTCCAATTTGGAACCAGTCTGTTGTTCCATGTCCAGTTCTAACTCTTGGTTCTTAATCTGCATGCAGACTTCTCAGGAGGCAGGTCAGGTGGTCTGGTGTTTCCATCTCTTTATGAATTTTCCATTTTGTTGTGATCTACACAGTCAAAGGCTTTGGCATAGTCAATAAAGCAGAAGTAGATGTTTTTCTGGAACTGTCTTGCTTTTTCTATGATCCAACAGATGTTGGCAATTTGATCTCTACTTCCTCTGCCTTTTCTAAATTCAGCTTGAACACCTGGAAATTCATGATTCAGGTTCTGTTGAAGGTTGGCTTGGAGAATTTTGAATATTACTTTGCTAGCGTGTGAGATGAGTGCAATTGTGCAGTAGTTTGGGCATTCTTTGGCAGAATCATAGAATGTAACTATATAGAGAAGAAGTAATTAAGTTAAAATGAGGCCATTAGAGTAGTCTTCTACCCAATCTGACTTGTATCCATATAAGAAGAGGAAATTAGGACATGGATATGTACAAAGAGAAGACCTTGTGGAAATATTGAGAGAAGATAGCCATATACAAGCCAAGGAGACAGAAACTAAACCTGCTAGTACAGTGATCTCAAACTTCTAGCCTCCAGAATTGTGAGAAAATTAGAATGTAAGCATCTTAATGTCAAAGACCTTGTCTATTTTGTAATTGTGTGCCAGCAACTTGAATATGCATTTATAAAAAATATAATGATAACTATTACAGTTACAACTTCAGATTACAGAATTTAATGGCTGAGGAAAGTAAGACTTAGAGGAGAATAAATAGCTTGCCAGAGTAGATGTAGCAGCCTTGGGATTCAAAATGTCACATATCTGATGCTAAAATCTGTGACCTTAATCACATGATTTACTGCCTCCGAGTCTCCTGATTTCTGACCTTTTGATAAATTTTATAGTCCTGTTCATCCCTTGAATCTGATATTTGGTGCTATTTCAGCAGGCCTATGCTTTGGATATCTATATGATTATGATGAGTACCTTCCTATAGTCATACTACTTCTGCCTTCTTTGGTTAAATCTCCCCTGTCATGTTAAATATTTCATTCTTACCCTGCCCCACAAGACCTTGAAACACTCTTCCCTTTACTTTGCAAAAAATGTGTCCTTGGGTAAGTTACACTCTCTGGGCCTCAATTTCTTAACACTCTCTTTCAGATTTAAAAGTTCAGCAATAATAGTCACAACTCATGTTTCTTTATTGTCTTTTATTTGGGAATTTTAAGTTATCATGATTTTAACTTCAACAATTTAATTTCCCTACTACTAAGACATACTAATCCTGCAAAGAGTTGGGAGATTCCCCACATTGTAGGAAGGCCATTCTTTACGGATTTAGTTGTAGCACATGGCCTCTTCATCAATTAATCAAGTACAACAATGCTTTAATAAGTATTTCATGAATATCTCCTATGTGCTAGGGTCTTTGTTAGGTGTTTGGTGTGCATTGAGATGCTACAGATGATCAATGCATAGATGTGACCATGTGTGTGCATTCTCAGTCACTTCAGTCATGTCCAACTCTTTGCAATCCCATGGACTATAGCCCGCCAGGCTCCTCTGTCCATTTAATTCTCCAGGCAAGAATACTGAAATCCGTTACCATGCCCTCCTCCAGGGGATCTTCCTGAACCAGGAATTGAACCCACATCTCCTGCATTGCAGGTGGATTCTTTACCACTGAGCGACTGGGGAAGCCCAGATGTGGCCTTAAAGGAGTTCAAAATTGAGTGGAAGATACAGACAAACCTATGATGTGTCTAGACAAAGCAACTGATAGAGTTAAACCCAATGATAACAGCAACAAGAAAATCACTTATGGAAGTATGGATAAGCATGACTAGAATGGTATAACTACTATTTGTTCTAGGAATTTAAGTCCAGGGAGCATCTTTAAAGCTGGCAGAATCCAAAAGTATGAAAAGAAACCAAGAAACAGGGAGGTTCTCCTCTACCATCTGATCTGATTCCTAGAGCAGAATTTCAGACACTCCTCTGGTTTCTGAGTTCAACTCCTTCCCTAAGCTTGGGATTTCTGTCTTTCTAAGCAAGCTTCAGCCTTGCAATCACCAGCAGGCAGGAAATCTGCTATTCATTCCTGAAGCTCCAGGGACCTGCTTTCTGCTTAGACTATTTCTGAGCTGCCACGTTGGCAAGGCATTTGGTTGCAGGCATGTGGGTCGGCGCAGCCTTCTTAGCAAGATGACCCGGCGAGGGGGTGGGGAGGGCTTGAGGAATAGAATTGAAAGGAAGCCTCATCAGCAATCACAGCCAAGAAATCACTCCAAAAGATATAGTTAATCTGTAGCTGAGGAGTGATGCAGGCTTGGCATCCCTGAAATGTTTTGTTTCAGGTTAGTCCCTAGCTGGGATTCCCTTGCCCTCAAGAGACAGACTACAGGAGAACTGAGGAAGCGTTGTTGATCCTAGAGAGCACTTGAAAATAGAGTAAAGAACAAAAGTATTACATGTGCTTCATAAAAGTGCTTTATACTCTACTCTCTTTACAAGAACTAGTTGTCATATGTGTGTGCTCAGTCACTTCCGTTGTCTCTGACTTTCTGAGACCTCATGGACTGTAGCCCACTAGGCTTCTCTGCCCATGGGATTCTCCAGGGAAGAATACTGGAGCGAGTTGCTATGCCCTCCCTTCAGGGGATCTTCCTGACCCAGGGATTGAACCTGAGTCTCCTGTGTTTCTTGCATTACAGGCAGATTCTTCACTGCTGAGCCACCAGGGAAGCCCTAGCTCTTGTATAATGCATTGTAAACTATAAAGTCACTTTCCTATGAGAAAAGGAATAATATTACCACACTGTGAGTGAGGAAACAGAGGTGGGGAGAGGTTCAGCNATTTTAATGTGCTTCATTTCAATGCTTTTTTTCCCCTTATTTCCTTAGCAATATTTCACTTAAATTATAAATTCAGGCCTGAATCTCTTACTGTTTGTTAAAGGAAACAAAAGCCATTCCAACAGGATTGGGAGCTCGTGTACACCTGTGGCTGATTCATGTCAATGTATGGCAAAACCAATACAGTATTGTAAAGTAGAACAAAGTAAAAATAAAATTTAAAAAAATAAAGAGAATAACATAGTATCTATCACCCCCTCCAAAACAAAACTACTATGTATAAAATAAGCTACAAGGATATATTGTACAGTGTAAGGAATACAGCTAATATTCCATAACAACTGTAAATGGAGTACAACCTTTAAAAATCATGAGTCATTATGCTGTACACTTGAAACATATAATACTGTGAATAAACTCTACCTCAATAAAAATTTTATAAGAGATTAAATAAAAAAGATCTTCTTCTTAATTCTTCTCCTCAAAAAATTTGTTGTCCTTTCTGTTTTAGTTTGTTACCATATTTAAAAAAACTTTGACCTAATTTGACATTTTCAATTCCTTTTCTGCTATCATTCTACTACAGTTAGACTTTCAGACTCGACTCACACTTGTTATGATTAAAATTATGCTCCCTTAACCCAAATTCATATGTTAAAGTTCGCATCTACAGAGCCTTCAGTTCAGTTCAGTTCAGTTGCTCAGTCATGTCTGACTCTTTGCAACCCCATGGACTGCAGCATACCCGGCTTCCCTGTCCATCACCAACTCCCAGAGCTTGCTCAGACTCATGTCCATCAAGTCAGTGATGCCATCCAGCCATCTCATCCTCTGTTGTCCCCTTCTCCTCCTACCTTCAGTCTTTCCCAGGATCAGAGTCTTTTCAAATGTGCCATTTCTTCACATCAGGTGGTCAAAGTATTGGAGTTTCAGCTTCAGCATCAATCCTTATAAGAAATATATAGGAATGATTTCATTTAAGATGGACTGGTTTGATCTCCTACGAGTCCAAGGGACTCTCAAGAGTCTTCTCCAACACCATGGTTCAAAAGCATCAATTCTTCAGCACTCAGCTTTCTTCACAGTCCAACTCTTACTTCCATACCTGACTAATGGAAAAACCATAGCTTTGACTAGACATACCTTTGTTGGTAAAGCAATGCCTCTGCTTTTGAAAATGCTGTCTAGGTTGGTCATAACTTTTCTACCAAGGAGTAAGCGTCTTTTAATTTCATGGCTGCACTCACCACCTGCAGTGATTTTGGAGCCCCAAAAATTAGTCTCTCACTGTTTCCATTGTTTCCTCACCTATTTGCAATAAAGTGATGGGACTATATGCCATGATCTTAGTTTTCTGAATGTTGAGTTTTAAGCCAACTTTCTCACTCTCCTCTTTCACTTTCATCCAGAGGCTCTTTAGTTCTTCTTTGCTTTCTGCCACAACAGTGGTGTCATCTGCATATCTGAGGTTATTGATATTTCTCCTAGCAATCTTGATTCCAGCTTGTGCTTCATTCCGCCCAGTGTTTCTCATGATGTACTCTACATATAAGCTAAATAAGCACAGTGACCATATACAGTGACGTACTCCTTTCCAATTTGGAACCAGTCTGTTGTTCCATGTCCAGTTCTAACTCTTGGTTCTTAATCTGCATGCAGACTTCTCAGGAGGCAGGTCAGGTGGTCTGGTGTTTCCATCTCTTTATGAATTTTCCATTTTGTTGTGATCTACACAGTCAAAGGCTTTGGCATAGTCAATAAAGCAGAAGTAGATGTTTTTCTGGAACTGTCTTGCTTTTTCTATGATCCAACAGATGTTGGCAATTTGATCTCTACTTCCTCTGCCTTTTCTAAATTCAGCTTGAACACCTGGAAATTCATGATTCAGGTTCTGTTGAAGGTTGGCTTGGAGAATTTTGAATATTACTTTGCTAGCGTGTGAGATGAGTGCAATTGTGCAGTAGTTTGGGCATTCTTTGGCAGAATCATAGAATGTAACTATATAGAGAAGAAGTAATTAAGTTAAAATGAGGCCATTAGAGTAGTCTTCTACCCAATCTGACTTGTATCCATATAAGAAGAGGAAATTAGGACATGGATATGTACAAAGAGAAGACCTTGTGGAAATATTGAGAGAAGATAGCCATATACAAGCCAAGGAGACAGAAACTAAACCTGCTAGTACAGTGATCTCAAACTTCTAGCCTCCAGAATTGTGAGAAAATTAGAATGTAAGCATCTTAATGTCAAAGACCTTGTCTATTTTGTAATTGTGTGCCAGCAACTTGAATATGCATTTATAAAAAATATAATGATAACTATTACAGTTACAACTTCAGATTACAGAATTTAATGGCTGAGGAAAGTAAGACTTAGAGGAGAATAAATAGCTTGCCAGAGTAGATGTAGCAGCCTTGGGATTCAAAATGTCACATATCTGATGCTAAAATCTGTGACCTTAATCACATGATTTACTGCCTCCGAGTCTCCTGATTTCTGACCTTTTGATAAATTTTATAGTCCTGTTCATCCCTTGAATCTGATATTTGGTGCTATTTCAGCAGGCCTATGCTTTGGATATCTATATGATTATGATGAGTACCTTCCTATAGTCATACTACTTCTGCCTTCTTTGGTTAAATCTCCCCTGTCATGTTAAATATTTCATTCTTACCCTGCCCCACAAGACCTTGAAACACTCTTCCCTTTACTTTGCAAAAAATGTGTCCTTGGGTAAGTTACACTCTCTGGGCCTCAATTTCTTAACACTCTCTTTCAGATTTAAAAGTTCAGCAATAATAGTCACAACTCATGTTTCTTTATTGTCTTTTATTTGGGAATTTTAAGTTATCATGATTTTAACTTCAGCAATTTAATTTCCCTACTACTAAGACATACTAATCCTGCAAAGAGTTGGGAGATTCCCCACATTGTAGGAAGGCCATTCTTTACGGATTTAGTTGTAGCACATGGCCTCTTCATCAATTAATCAAGTACAACAATGCTTTAATAAGTATTTCATGAATATCTCCTATGTGCTAGGGTCTTTGTTAGGTGTTTGGTGTGCATTGAGATGCTACAGATGATCAATGCATAGATGTGACCATGTGTGTGCATTCTCAGTCACTTCAGTCATGTCCAACTCTTTGCAATCCCATGGACTATAGCCCGCCAGGCTCCTCTGTCCATTTAATTCTCCAGGCAAGAATACTGAAATCCGTTACCATGCCCTCCTCCAGGGGATCTTCCTGAACCAGGAATTGAACCCACATCTCCTGCATTGCAGGTGGATTCTTTACCACTGAGCGACTGGGGAAGCCCAGATGTGGCCTTAAAGGAGTTCAAAATTGAGTGGAAGATACAGACAAACCTATGATGTGTCTAGACAAAGCAACTGATAGAGTTAAACCCAATGATAACAGCAACAAGAAAATCACTTATGGAAGTATGGATAAGCATGACTAGAATGGTATAACTACTATTTGTTCTAGGAATTTAAGTCCAGGGAGCATCTTTAAAGCTGGCAGAATCCAAAAGTATGAAAAGAAACCAAGAAACAGGGAGGTTCTCCTCTACCATCTGATCTGATTCCTAGAGCAGAATTTCAGACACTCCTCTGGTTTCTGAGTTCAACTCCTTCCCTAAGCTTGGGATTTCTGTCTTTCTAAGCAAGCTTCAGCCTTGCAATCACCAGCAGGCAGGAAATCTGCTATTCATTCCTGAAGCTCCAGGGACCTGCTTTCTGCTTAGACTATTTCTGAGCTGCCACGTTGGCAAGGCATTTGGTTGCAGGCATGTGGGTCGGCGCAGCCTTCTTAGCAAGATGACCCGGCGAGGGGGTGGGGAGGGCTTGAGGAATAGAATTGAAAGGAAGCCTCATCAGCAATCACAGCCAAGAAATCACTCCAAAAGATATAGTTAATCTGTAGCTGAGGAGTGATGCAGGCTTGGCATCCCTGAAATGTTTTGTTTCAGGTTAGTCCCTAGCTGGGATTCCCTTGCCCTCAAGAGACAGACTACAGGAGAACTGAGGAAGCGTTGTTGATCCTAGAGAGCACTTGAAAATAGAGTAAAGAACAAAAGTATTACATGTGCTTCATAAAAGTGCTTTATACTCTACTCTCTTTACAAGAACTAGTTGTCATATGTGTGTGCTCAGTCACTTCCGTTGTCTCTGACTTTCTGAGACCTCATGGACTGTAGCCCACTAGGCTTCTCTGCCCATGGGATTCTCCAGGGAAGAATACTGGAGCGAGTTGCTATGCCCTCCCTTCAGGGGATCTTCCTGACCCAGGGATTGAACCTGAGTCTCCTGTGTTTCTTGCATTACAGGCAGATTCTTCACTGCTGAGCCACCAGGGAAGCCCTAGCTCTTGTATAATGCATTGTAAACTATAAAGTCACTTTCCTATGAGAAAAGGAATAATATTACCACACTGTGAGTGAGGAAACAGAGGTGGGGAGAGGTTCAGCTACCTTCCCAAGTTCATACTTGTATCTCAAACCAGAGCCAGGATGTGCTCACAGGCCTTCTGCTCCCAGGTCTCATGATCCTTCTGCTAGAGGACTTCTCATCCATCTAGGAACTATGCTATGAGATTCTAGAAGTTGGGTGTCCCTTCTTGCCTTCTCCAACTTTGCCACACTTACTTCCTGAGTCAGTGCCTGCTGCCTGCTCAGCAAAGATCCCTACCCACATCAGGAAATTTGGAAAACTCAGCAGTGGCCACAGGACTGGAAAAGAGCAGTTTTCATTCCAATCTCAAAGAAAGGCAATGCTAAAGAATGCTCAAACTACCGCACAATTGCACTCATCTCACATGCTAGTAAAGTAATGCTCAAAATTCTCCAAGCCAGGAAGTGAACCATGAACTGATGTTCAAGCTGGTTTTAGAAAAGGCAGAGGAACCAGAGATCAAATTGCCAACATCCGCTGGATCANGCCTGGCATGCTGCAATTCATGGGGTCACAAAGAGTCAGACACGACTGAGTGACTGAACTGAACTGAACTGAAGCATAGTCTTTTTAGAAAGCATTTAATTTTCAAGACAAAGTTAAGTTCTTCCTTCTCTGGATTCATATACCTCTTACATTTTTTTTTTCATGGGCTTTCTGGGCAGTTCAGCCATAAAGAATTTGCTTGCAATGCAGGAGATGCAGGTGACAATGTTATATTGCTATGTATTTTTGTCTCTTGTCTTTTTGAATGATTGTAAAGAAGATTGAGAGCCAAAGAACAGATCCTTTCAAACTGTGGTACAGGAGAATAGTCTTGAGAGTCTCTTGGACTGCAAGGAGATCAAACCACTCAATCTTAAAAAAATCAACCCTGAGTATTCATTGAAAGGGCTTATGCTGAAGCTGAAGCTCCAATATTTTGGCCACCTGATGCAAACAGCCAACTCACTGGAAAAGATCTGATGATGGGAATGATTGAGGGCAGGAGGAAAAGGGGGCAACAGAGGATGAGATAGTTAGATAGCATCACTGACCCCATGGATATGAGACCGAGTAAACTCCGGGAGATAGTGAAGGACAAGAAAGCCTGACATGCTGCAGTCCATGGGGTTAAAAGGAGTTTGAACAACTTGACTGCTAAACAACACCAAAGCATCTGGAGGTCAGGCCTTTTTATTCATACCAATAGATTAAAAGGCACAGTTACTGGCATAGTATCTAGAATATAGTAAAAACTTAAAATACTTGATGAATGAATGCATTTTTAAGGAAAATGATTTATCCTCAATCTAAGTCAAGTCCAGTCAAGTCTAGTCAAGGCTCTGGCTTTTCCAGTAGTCATGTATGGATGTGATAGTTGGACTATAAAGAAAGCTGAGTGCCAAAGAACTGATGCTTTTGAATTGCGGTACTGGAGAAGACTTTTGAAAGTCCCTTTGACTGCAAGGAGGTCCAACCAGTCTATCTCAAAGGAAATCAGTCCTGAATATTCATTGGAAAGACTGAAGTTGAAGATGAAACTCCAATACTTTGGCTACATGATGTGAAGAATTGAGTCATTGGAAAAGACCCTGATGCTGGGAAAGATTGAAGGCGGAAGGAGAAGGGGATGACAGAGGATGAGATGGTTGGATGGCATCCCCGACTTCATGGACATGAATTTGAGTAAACTCCGGGAGTTGGTGGTGATGGACAGGGAATCCTGGCCTGCTGCAGTCCATGGTGTTGCAGAGTCGTACACGAATGAGCAACTGAACTGAATGGAACTTGAGAGTAGTCAAAAGGAAAACTCATCTTTGGACTTCCCAAGAATTCTCCAATGTGGTTAAGAACATGACTCTTTAGTAAGACTGCATTGTTTAACTCTCAGTTCTGTTCTCTTATTAGCCATATATCTTGGGACAATTACAGAATTTCTCCAACTCTCTTTTTTAAAATATAAAGTAAAGATAATAGTAAAACATTGCAGACTTGTTGTGGATTAAATTAAATAAAACTTGTAAAGAGTTTAGAATAGTGCCTACATGCGTGCATGCTCATTCGGAAGTCATGTACAATTCTTCTGCAATTCCATGGACTGTGGCCCACCAGGCCTTTCTGTCCATGGAATTTTCCAGACAAGAATACTGGAGTCGGTTGCCATTTCCTCCTCCAGGGGATCTTCCTGATCTAGGAATCAAACCTGTGTCTCCCAAGTCTCATGCATAGGCAAGCAGATTCTTTTTGATGGAGCCACCTGGGAACAGTGCCTAGCACACAGTAAAAACTAAATACATATTATCCTTCAGAATTACTATATTAGATCCATTCTCCTAATTTTTTAGAAAAAAATATTAATTCATTATTTTTAAAATTTTGGTTGAACTGGATCTTTGTTGCTTCTTGTGGACTTTCTCTAGTTGCAGCAAGAAGGAATTATGCTCTCATTGCTGTGCATGGACTTCTCATTGCAGGGGAGCACAGGCTCTAGCATGCAAGGGCTTCAGTAGTTATAGCTCAAGGGCTCACCAGTTGTGGCTCACTGGCTTAATTGCTCTGTGGCATGTGGGATCTTCTCTGACTGGGGATGTGTCAACTACATTGGCAGGTGGATTCTTAAACATTGGACCACTACAGGAGTCTCATTCTCTGATTTTCTTTTCTTTTCTTTCTCTCTCTCTCTCTTCCTCTTTTTTTTTTTTTTTTTTAACTTACAGTGGTTGAAAGAATTGGAATTGCTCTATGTCTCGAGAGTCCCTTGGACTGCAAGGAGATCCAACCAGTCCATCCTAAGGGAAGTCAGTCCTGAATATTCATTGGAAGGACTGATATTGAAGCTGAAACTCCAGTACTTTGGCCACCTGATCTGAAGAACTGACTCATTGGAAAAGACCCTGATGTTGGGAAAGATTGAAGGCAGAGGAGAAGGGGACAACAGAGAATGAGATGATTGGATGGCACCACTGACTCAGTGGACATGAGTTTGAGTAAGCTGCGGGAGTTGGTGATGCACAAGGAGGCCCGGTGTGCTGCAGTCCATGGGGTCGCAGAGTCGGACATGACTGTACAACTGAACTGAACTGAACTGATGTCTTTATTTGCCCAACAATGGTACATTTTGGTGGTAAGCTAATTTGTTACTGGAATCTTCGCACTTTCTCAACACACGTACCTTGACGCATATGTCCTTGTTTTGGACCCTAAGCTTCCATTTTCTTCTTCAGTTCATGTTTCTAGCCTGTGCCTGGTTTCAATGAGGTAAGAGTTATTTTTCTGATCCTGAATATCCTTCTTGTCTTGTAGGCCTCTGCTCTTCAGAGTTCCATTCATGTTTCATCCTTTTTATGTAGTTTTCCAAGAATAGCTGTAATGATCACATGAATTATAATATACTATAGTTTACTTGTTTGTATTTCCTACTAGACTAAGCTTTGCTAAGCCAGTGACCTTGTCTCATTATTCTGATTAGTCAATGCCAAGAACAAGGTCTAATGGTCTTTCTTGAAGCAAGTTTATAGCTTTGAATGATTTCTGATTTACCAGACTTACAAAAAGTATTTTTTAGCTAAAATGACTTCTCTATGGTTTCCTTTGTAGCTATGATGCAAGTAATTTGCTAAGATTTTTTTCAATTATTTATTTTATACAAATTTATTACAGATCTTCTAATTACAAAGTAGACAAAATGCTGTGGGAAAAAAAAACCAGATATAATTCAAGACATGGGTCTGCCATAGTAGCTCAGAGATTAGTGGTAGAGACAAAGCACAATCAATAAGAAAAGCACACAATCAGTAAGAATGATATAAATGATGCTTTCAAAATAAGAAGTAGAGAAAGTGATTCGAGTTAACAGATAGGAGCAGGATTATGCTGGCCATTATTTTAACAACCAGCTCTCTGAGTGAAAGCTTTGATTTGTAGCATTTGCCAGTTTCTTGATGTAAATACTCCTACCAATACTGGATTCTAGCTCTGCTTGAGATCACCAAATGCAAAATTGTGAAAATATGTACATAATTCTACCTTGCTAGTGAATTGGGGCTGGCTCCAAATGCCTTAGGATGGGAGAAATGGTTTTAGACAGTCACGGTCTGGTCATTCATCATGGAAGAGCTACAAGTTGAAAATAGTCTTGAAGATTGTATAGAAATTAGATTAGTCATGGAAAATACTTTCCAGATTTGGAGACTGGTAAAAGCAATGCATAGCAGCAATAATGAGTGTGGAATATTCAGGAAAATGTACTCAGCACACAATAGGTATTCAACAAATATGTTTGTGAATAATTGAACAGTAGTAAATAAACCATCTGATTGGAAAATGCATCTCTCTACGCTGAGAACTAAGAGGACGGCTCAGATGTTGCAGCAATTCGCAGGTCTCTTTCTTCATAAAGATGCTTTTCAGAGGAGATGATTGGATGACATCACTGATTCAATGGACATGAGTTTGAGCAAATCGTAGGAGATGGGGAAGGACAGGGAAGCCTGCATGCTGCAGTCCATGGGGTCACAAAGAGTTGGACACAGCTGAGCAGCCATAAGATAGTATTAACAAATAATTCTAAGAAAGAAGAAAATTTTAGTTTTCAAAGGTGGGAGAGGCTTCTAAACATTGTATATCTTGATAATAGCTTTAGCTCCATTAAAAATGCCTCCTAATGTTGAAATAAATTATAGCATTTTATATAAATATAGGTCAAGGTGAGGTGAGGTGAAGTCGCTCAGTCATGTTCAACTCTTTGCGACCCTGTGGACTGTAACCTACTAGGCTTTTCTGTCCATGGGATTCTCCAGGCAAGAATACTGGAGTGGATTGCCATTTCCTTCTCCAGGGGATCTTCCTGACCCAGGGATCGAACCCAGGTCCCCCACATTGGAGGCAGATGCTTTAACCTCTGAGCCACCAAGGAAGCCCATAGATCAAGGAGGGCTAGATAAAGATCAACCATTTTCTCTCACTTGGCTTATAAATATGGAATTTGATGGTTGGCAGGAGTCAAGAAATATTTTTTTGTAAAGGGCCAGAAACTAGATGTTTTCTATTTTGTGGGCCATATGGTCTTGTTTCAACTCTTCCAGTTTAGCACGAAAACAGCCATAGATAATATGTAGATGATTGATTGTGGTTGTGTTCCAATTATATCTTATTTACAAGTAAGGTAAGGGACAGATATGGCCTAAGAGCAATAGTTTGCATGTTTCTTGCCTGGGGCATCAAGAGATCTAGGAAATTTAGGTTTCTTTAAAGTTCATGGGATGGCACCAAAGATCAAAAAAGTGCCCAAAATTCACAAAGATAATATGACATAAAAATGACTCAATAAACAGGATGAGATGGTGGGCGGCACCATTGACTCAATGGACATGAGTTTGAGCAAACTACCAGAGACAGTGAAGGACAAGGAAGCCTGGCATGCTGCAGTCCATTGGGTCACAAAGAGTCACAAAGAGTCACACAAGACTTAGTGACTGAACAACAGCAGCAAACAGTTTAATCTGTTGTGGTAGGAGATTTTCCCCACACTCTTCCTTCTGCCTTAATGTCTAGGTTTGGTGGTTTTGATGTTATTTGCTATCATAATTTTGGTATTACATACTTTCTTGAAAACTGATCTCTGAATAAAACTTGATATGGGATATTACTTAATTCTCATAATATTTAAGTTGCCAAGAAAGCAATAAAATCTGCTTAATAATCTTCCACTCATTTCTTTGATACCATACCCATGTTCTTGGGAACATGAGGGAGGTGGAGATGGTGACAACTTCTTCAACCACTCATCCACTCATCCCCTAAGTTGTGCCTACATCCTGGTTATTGTAAATAATGCCACTATGAAGGTAGGAGTGACCTTTTTGAGTTAAGTATTTTGTTTTCTTTGAATACACTCCCAGAATTGGGACTGCTGGATCATATGCTGGTTGTATTTTTAATTTTTTGAGGATCCTCCATAGCATTTTTCATAATGGCTATATCAGTTTACAAATTTCACCAGTACTGCACAGGGATTCCCCTTTCTCCACAGCCAGGCCAGCGTCTATCTCTCATGTTTTTGTTGATGGCCATTCTAACAAGCAAGAAGTACTGTTTCATTTTGGTTTTAATTTTGCATTTTTCTAATGACTAGTGATGCTGAGTGTCTTTTTATGGACCTGTTGGCTTTTTGTACATCTTCTTGACATCCACTATATTTAAAACCAATAAGCATGTAATTTATGAAGTGCCAACCAACCTGTCAACAAACGCGTGATGAAGAAGGAAGATGGGATCATTGGCAGATCCTGGTACCTGGGACATCGTTCCGTTCATGTAGATGTGCAAGGCATTGTGCATACTGCTTTGAGAGGCATCTGCTATCCCAGTAAGCGGACTAGCAAATCCTGTTGGCAAAAAGAAAATTGGAAAAAGTAAGTAGTTTGTTTTAATCACTGAAAATCTAAGTGAGTTTCTCATTTGGTTTACAACTGCACTTGAAAAATAATTGCCTGATTCAAAACAACAAAGTTAATCATAAAATGCATTCTGTATTGGGATTGTTCATATTCTGGATACCCAGTGAGCATTTAATAAATCTTTGTAGAATTGAATGGTGTTAATCTGGTCACAATGGACTGATTAGCCAGATGGAATTGGCTAAGCCAGTCTGCGTTCCATCCTGTTGCTTCTGCCTACTATTCCTCCTTTAGATCCTAAAAAGTAATAAGACTTTTTTGCAATAATCAGCATAGTCACTCTCACTTCATTCTGTACCATGACTTAAAAACAGATCTTTCCAGCTGTTATGTGTTCTCTTGCTTTCCAGTTCTGGTGGTTACTGTTAATTTTTATTTCCGATTCCAGAGAAAAATTAAAACTTGTGACCACTGACATTACAATTCATCTTTGACAGTCTGGAGGAATTTGGGTAATGTGTTTCATTTTGCAAAATATTTCAAAGTTAATTAGGACTCCATTAAATGGCTCTATTCATTGCACCAGGAATAATAATTATGATGAGTTACTTTTTTCTGTATGTTAATTGAGCTAAATGCTTTTTGTGATATAAGTCCTTCAGTCTTTGCAGCCGCTCTACTGATTAGAAATTATCCCCACTGGAAAGAAGTGAAAAATGAAGCTCAGAAAAGTCCTGAATTTTCCAAGCTTGTGCAGGTAGTAGCAGAGTCAGTATTTTAACCCATATCAGTTAGATGGCAACATCTGAGCTCTTGATATTCTGTGTTCTCTCCCATACATTACTAGGGAATAGGTGAAGTATGATATCATTTCAGTGTCCATTTAGGGAAAACACAAAAGAAAAGTAGCACTCAGATTTAAAATCAAACAAAGTAGGAGGAACAGAGTGAAACTGTAAATCAGAACCAAGCTAAAGGAAAACGCCAAGGACATACTGAATTTCAAAATTTAGCATTATCAGGAAAACAGACACGGTGAGGTTATAATTTTATTTTAAAAGGTAGGATAGAAACAGTGCAGACAATGGGAGGCAGAGGGAAACTGGCTTCCTTTCAAACACTTGGGATTATTTCGTTGAGAGCTCCATTGTTAAAGTGCAGCTCTTGACTTTTGAGTTCAATGCTTTGCGTTCTCCTACCGCTATGGCTGACAATATCTCTGCCTCCTCAGCTGATGTTTTTGTCTCCTACTTTTGAGCTTTTACACTCGTTCTCAGAGACAGTATCAAGCCCAGCTACCTCTGGAAGCTTCGCCCAAGACCACACACTTCTCTCCTCCTCTGACATCGCTTGTGTGTGACAGCTTTTATGATTGTGTGTGTGTGTGCGCTCAGTTGCTCAGTCATGTCTGACTTTTTGAGACCCATGGACTGTAGCCCACCAGGCTCCTCTGGCCATGGGATTTTCCAGGAAAGAATACTGGAGTGCATTGCCGTTTCTTCTCCAGGGAATCTTCCTGACCCAGGGATCAAATCCACATTTCTTGCTTCTCCTGCATTGGCAGGTGGATTCTTTACCAGGAGCGCCGCCCGAGAAGGCCAAGATTATACATACATGGTTCTTAATATGTGCAGGGATTTTTTTAAAAGCTTAACATGATTATTTTCATGTAACCTTCAGAATGATCTACAAATTAGATATCTTCATAATCTCTGTTATTGTAGATTTGGATAAAGCAGTTTAGAGAGATTAGGCAAACTGTCTAAGATTAAAAAGCAAATAACAGAAGCTAAGGTTGGAACCACAAACCTGTTTTATTCCAGAACTTAAGCTCTTAAATGCATTGGTTTATTGCTTTTCCTATTAGTAATAAGTCATATATCATGGGGGGAATTTCTGTAGAGCAATGGTCTTTAAGCTTTTATTTTTGAGTAGAACAAAATGAAAGCTTTAAAACCATCTTTTATGTATGCTCTCACATATTTTAAATAGTTTCTAAATTGCTTTAATTATAATTGCAAATAGTTTTAGAGGAAAAAATTCAGGGGTAGATATTGCAAATAGTATAAATTTTAAAATAAAAATTTTTAATTGCTTTATAAAAATGTATCCAGTGTAATGATTTGATATTTGCCATTATCCATATCAAAAGTACCTAAACAAACTCTTCTATTATAGTCTGAAATTGTATAAGATTTCCTTTTTTTTCACTAGATCTTATGTTCTTGTTCTGTTTTCCCACAGGAGTATGCCAAAATGTTATATATTATGCTTGAAATATTTTTAAAAAATTCATCAGCCTATCACACTTTTTTGAAACAAAACTAAGTATAAAAGTTAAAATTACTTTTTAAAAACTTCATGTGACAATATAATCTACATTGTCATTAAAAATTTTAGTAATACATATTTTATTAGAATGATGTAAGACTAAATATTTTACAAAATAAGTTATTAAAAGTAAAGTTTTATTGAAAATTCATTTATTAACAATATTTATGAAAGATTGTTATTTAAAAGGGCTTCCCTTAGTCAGTCAGTTCAGCCACTAAGCCCTGTCTGACTCTTTGCAACCCCATGGACTGCAGCACACCAGGTCTCCCTGTCCATCACCAACACCTGGTGGCTCAGACAGTAAAGAATCTGCCCACAATACAGGA
>SJYW01027778.1:217870-252457 GCA_006410735.1 Raphicerus campestris
GAGAAGGCCAAGATTATACATACATGGTTCTTAATATGTGCAGGGATTTTTCTAAAAGCTTAACATGATTATTTTCATGTAACCTTCAGAATGATCTACAAATTAGATATCTTCATAATCTCTGTTATTGTAGATTTGGATAAAGCAGTTTAGAGAGATTAGGCAAACTGTCTAAGATTAAAAAGCAAATAACAGAAGCTAAGGTTGGAACCACAAACCTGTTTTATTCCAGAACTTAAGCTCTTAAATGCATTGGTTTATTGCTTTTCCTATTAGTAATAAGTCATATATCATGGGGGGAATTTCTGTAGAGCAATGGTCTTTAAGCTTTTATTTTTGAGTAGAACAAAATGAAAGCTTTAAAACCATCTTTTATGTATGCTCTCACATATTTTAAATAGTTTCTAAATTGCTTTAATTATAATTGCAAATAGTTTTAGAGGAAAAAATTCAGGGGTAGATATTGCAAATAGTATAAATTTTAAAATAAAAATTTTTAATTGCTTTATAAAAATGTATCCAGTGTAATGATTTGATATTTGCCATTATCCATATCAAAAGTACCTAAACAAACTCTTCTATTATAGTCTGAAATTTTATAGGATTTCCTTTTTTTTCACTA
This sequence comes from Raphicerus campestris, assembly GCA_006410735.1. NCBI lineage: Eukaryota > Metazoa > Chordata > Mammalia > Artiodactyla > Bovidae > Raphicerus > Raphicerus campestris. The sequence goes on from SJYW01027778.1 coordinate 218,493, forward strand.
GATCTTATGTTCTTGTTCTGTTTTCCCACAGGAGTATGCCAAAATGTTGTATATTATGCTTGAAATATTTTTAAAAAATTCATCAGCCTATCATACTTTTTTGAAACAAAACTAAGTATAAAAGTTAAAATTACTTTTTAAAAACTTCATGTGACAATATAATCTACATTGTCATTAAAAATTTTAGTAATACATATTTTATTAGAATGATGTAAGACTAAATATTTTACAAAATAAGTTATTAAAAGTAAAGTTTTATTGAAAATTCATTTATTAACAATATTTATGAAAGATTGTTATTTAAAAGGGCTTCCCTTAGTCAGTCAGTTCAGCCACTAAGCCCTGTCTGACTCTTTGCAACCCCATGGACTGCAGCACACCAGGTCTCCCTGTCCATCACCAACACCTGGTGGCTCAGACAGTAAAGAATCTGCCCACAATACAGGAGACCAGGCTCGATCCCTGGGTTGGGAAGATACTCTGGAAAAGGGCTGTCTCTTATACACATCNTCTTTGCAACCCCATGGACTGCAGCACACCAGGTCTCCCTGTCCATCACCAACACCTGGTGGCTCAGACAGTAAAGAATCTGCCCACAATACAGGAGACCAGGCTCGATCCCTGGATTGGGAAGATACTCTGGAAAAGGGATGGCTACCCACTCCAGTATTCTTGGCTGGAGAATCCCATGGACAGAGGAGTCTGGTGGGGTGCAGTCTATGGGGTTATAAAGAGTCAGACACGACTGAGTGACTAACATCCATTAGTTAAAAATTATTGTAGATATCTACAATATCCTGCAATAGTCGTTGCTACAAAGAATAAGGTTCAACATATTTTCAATTCTAAATTATAAAAAAAATCATTAGTCTTGAAAACTTTACTCTCATAAGAAACTAGTTGGTAATAGAAAGATTTTTATAGGAGTTTCACTTAATTACTTAAAGTCATTTTTTAGTATATGTTAAAAATGACATAGCTGATTCAGCATCAAAATAATCTAATCCATCAGTGACAACTCAAACAAAAATTATTTGATGAAAATAGCTATAAGTGCTTTTATTTACAAAGCACTTAACTTTCAAGATACTCACTACTTTTTGTTAGAGCCATTCATCCCAGCCACACTGGCACCAATATTCTGAGTTCTTTGCTGGTTTAGTACCTTGTATGATTTTACCCCTTCTGGGTGATAAGTATGGATATAGGCTAGGTCTTTCTTCTGAAAAGTTGAAGGGAGATTATGCAAGGGTAGGTGGTAAAGAAGAATCTCAGGAGATTTCTCATTCAGACTCATTTTAGTAAAGTATGTTTGGGAGAAAGATCTGGAAATAAATTTTCTTAAAACTCTCTGTGCCAGGTATCCTTTAAAGTGTCTTAGTGAAACTGTAGTGGTGTTTTTAGCAATTTAAAGATACTGTTTGTAGAGAAAAGACTTTTAGAGAAGAGCTAACTGAGTTTTAATTCTCCGTTTCTTACTGAAAGTATTACTCGTCTCAAGTTATGTCTTGCAAGCCTTGTTTTCTTCATTGGTAAAAGAGGGAATAATTAATACTCATCTCATACTCTTAGTCAGTCAGTTCAGCCACTAAGTCCTGTCTGACTCTTTGCGACCCCATGGACTGCAGCACACCAGGTCTCCCTGTCCATCACCAACACCTGGAGTTTACTCAAATTCATGTCCATTGAGTCGGTGATGCCATCCAACCATGTCATCCTCTGTCGTCCCCTTCTCCTCTCGCCTTCAGTCTTTCCCAGCATCAGGGTCTTTTCCAGTGAGTCAGTTCTTTGCATCAAGTGGCCAAAGTATTGGAGTTTCAGCTTTAGTATTAGTCCTTCCAATGAATATTCAGGACTGATTTCTTTTAGGATGGACTGGTTGGATCTCCTTGCAGCCCAAGGGACTCTCAGGAGTCTTCTCCAACACCACAGTTCAAAAGCATCATTTGGTCGGTGCTCAGCTTTCTTTATATTCCAACTCTCACATCCATACATAACTACTGGAAAAGCCATAGCTTTGACTAGACGGACCTTTGTCAGCAAAGTAATGTCTCTACTTTTGAACATGCTGTCTGGGTTGATCATAGCATTTCTTCCAAGGAGTAAGCGTTTTTTAATTTCATGGCTGCTGTCACCATCTACAGTTATTTTGGAGCCCAAACACTAAAGTCTTTCACTATTTCCATTGTTTCCCCATCTATCTGTCTATTTATCAAACAATTTCTCTCACTTTTATAGTAAGTGTGATACAATTAATATAGAATCTAGCACAAGACAAATGCTTCCTATCATTTCTATAAGTTTGCTGTATCTGATAAATCGGTGCCTTATCCAGAGAGCTGCTAACCAAGAATACGGGCCACTCCAACTGCAGAAAAACTGCTTTTGCCACAAGTTTCCACCTTAAGGATCCATACCAGCACCAGACACTTCTTGACTAGACCCCATGAACCGTAGCCCGTCAGGCTCCTCTGTCCCTGGGGTTTACAAGGCACGAGTACTGGAGTGGGTTGCCATTTCCTTCTCCAGGGGATCTTCCTGACCCAGGGATGAGACCCATGTCTCTTACACCTTCTGCATTGGCCACAGATTCTTTACCACTAGCACCACTTGGGAAACCCCTCCTAAACTCCATTTCTCTGCAAAAGCCTGCCTGCTTGCCCTCAGCCAACAATAGTGTGTCAGGGTGATCCTGAAAACTAGATTGCTATTCTAAGCATGTTTTCAGCTAGGCTAGAGTTTCTTTACTCTTTTTTTTTTTTTTTTTTTTTTTGGTAATTTGCCAGATGATGCATCTAGGAAAGTCTCCGATGTTCTTATGAAGGGTATTTGAATGAGAAGCACATGGGGTTTGTCAGAATACATTGTGTTATGTGCTCAGAAATAGTTCAAAGGTATAGGTTGGACAAACACCCAATCTCTTTGCGATAAATACCAAATTGTTAATACAGACAATCTGATTATATTAACAATTTTAAACAGACTATGTGTATCTAATCTCTTAATATAGGACTGGAAAGTCCTCAGAAACAGAGACCAAAGACGTTGCTTTGATTTTCCATAGTCAGAAACAGAATCTTGCACATCTTTGTATTTAAAAGAAAATATAAAATATTTCTCGACATATATATATATATATGGAGATATGTACAATGTATATATGTGTGTGTTTGTATACACACAAATGGAATACTATTCCAGCCCTAAAAATGAGAGAACTTTTGCCATTTGCAGCAACATGGATGGACTTGGAGAGCATTACGCTAAGTGAAATAAGTCAGATAGAGAAAGCCAAATGCTGTATAATACCACTTATATGTGGAATCTAAAAAATATACCAAACTAGTGAGTATAACAAAAAAGGAGCAGACTCACATATATGGAGAAGAATTTAAAAACTATCAGTGAGGAGAAAGGGGGGCAGAGCCAGTATAGGGATAGATGAATAAGTATGAACTGCTGCTACTGCTAAGTCACTTCAGTCATGTCCGACTCTGTGTGACCCTACAGACTGCAACCCAACAGGCTCCCCCATCCCTGGGATCCTACAGGCAAGAACACTGGAGTAGGTTGCCATTTCCTTCTCTAATGCATGAAAGTGAAAAGTGAAAAGTGAAAGTGAAGTCACTCAGTCCTGTCCTAATCTTAGCGACCCTACGGACTGCAGCCTAGCAGGTTCCTTCACCCATGGGATTTTCCAGGCAAGAGTACTGGAGTGGGCTGCCATTGCCTTCTCTTAAATATGAATGATTAAGTGTAAAATAAGCTGCAAGGATATATTGTACAAGACAGGGAATATAGGCAATACTTTATAATAACTATAAATGAAAGATAACCTTTGAAAATTGTGAATCAGTATGTTGTACACCAGTAACTTACATAATATTATATGGCAACTATACATCAATTTTTTTTAAAGTCTTAAAAACTACTTCTCAATTCTTCACTGATACCATCCTGTAAAGATCAGGAGGAGGAAAAATAATATTTCTCTTCATAAAATCTACAAGGGATCTTTAAAGAGCTCTATGCTCCCACTTAAGTGACCAAATAAAGAAAATATCATAGATGTAAATAACATAAAATGTGAATAAATTATTTTCTATTTTACTTCTTCACATAATTCATTTTTTGGCAGGTGAATCACCTTGAAAAAATAGAAAAGATAACACATCAGTAGTTTCTCTTGCCAAGATTTTATTCCCTTTTGGAAGAGTGAATCCAAGAGGAATTCTAGTCTATAGATCAAACTTTTCAAAATGTCTTTCATGTACATGATCTCATTTGAATCCCAGGGGTGAATATTATCACTGTCCCAAGTGTGCAGATGGGAAGACTTAATTAGAAGTTTAAAAATACACTTAAATTCAAGCTAGAAACCGAAGCAATCAAGGAATTGACTACGGCTCTGACTGATTTCAAATGCCATGCTCTTTTCTGCACACTAAACTGGGGTAGTGTTCATACTGACTTGCTGACACACCTTGAAAATCTTTTATTATGCGCTATGAGATGAATTTAGTGACTTGCTATTTTCATCCGTTGACTATCATCAGCAAGGTGCAGAATGCATTATTGCCTCTCTCTTGTCCAAAGGTTCCTCTCAATGGAAAGTCTAACAAGCCAGCAGGGACCTTGTTAACAGTCACAAATGCCAAAATGGCTCAAAGTTCTTTGTGAAGGGCAGTGACAGTTGCCCAAATTACTCTTTGTTATGCCTTCAAGTCTGCGTGCTACATTCCTATGGGAAATTAATAAACACAGTTTCAGGCTGATGATAACAATAGGAAATTTCAGCTTGTCACTCCATCTAGCTTTCTCTTTCGTTTCTTCCCCAATAGCACTCTGGAGAGTTTTTGTGTTTGTTTGCTTGTTTTTTAATATTGATGCCAGTCTCTGAGCCCTGGAGATTCAGATTTAATTGGTACAGAGTGGGGCTCAGGCACTTGGAGTTTTAAAACACCCCAGGTGGTTCTAATGTGCAAACAGGGTTGAAATGCAATGATTTAGGCAAAATTGCTCTCTAACCTCTACACTTGAACTCACACTTTAAAAACTTTACCTCTGAATATATTATTTTCTTCACCTAAAATATTTTCCTCCTATATGTGACAGTCTAAAAATGCTTCTGTCTTTAAAATTCCACATCATGAACATCGACCTTGAAATATTTTCATACTGATAACTGCTCCAATGTGTACCCATGAAAATGATGTTTTTAAAAATTGAGCAACTACTACAAAGCAGGCACTAGGTAGGCATTTTCACATGTATTATCTAATTCAGTATGCTCCTTTTTAGAAGCTGGGCTATAAATGTTACACTTTATCATGCCTGTTGGAGTCTAAAATGTGAAAAAATACATGGTTAAATTTTTAGAACAGAGTACATTGAATTTATTTAAGTGCTTCTTTAACCTATTTTAACATTTCATAGAGTTTCAGGGATATAACTAGAGGAAAAAACCAAACAGAAGATAGAAAAATGTACACTGATGCATGTTAAGATCAAAGAGAAGGGACAGCTGACAGCAACCCCCCTCCCCCGCCCCCAGCTATATTCCAATTCACTCTCCTGGTGCAACTTTTTTCTGGAACTATGAAGTACATAGCCTCACAGGGTTACACACAATGATTTTATGAAGTTGTATTTCATGGTTGAGTGCTTTTCAAAAGTTTATAATTTAGATGACTTGCAGCAGAAACATAATACTGTAGATCAAAAAGGATCCTTGGATCTATGCAAGTCCCTAGTTACAATGAAGCATTAACTTTCATTCCAACTTCAAGGTTTCTTACACGAAGTGCTAGCTCTACAGTCATAGATATAATTAATTAGCATTTATGTTTATTAGAAAATATTTTTAATTTGACTCAGGAAGTCTCTTCAACTATGGGGAGCAAAGCAATGAAACGCAATGAAACAAACATGGTTGTGGGTGACTGTTTACCGTGTAATTATTATATGGCAGTTAAAAGGTTCAGATGGTGCAGAATCCACCTGCAATGCAGGAGACCCTGGTTTGATTCCCGGGTCAGAAAGTTCCTCTGGAGAAGGTATAGGCTACCCAGTATTCTTGGGCTTCCCTGGCGGCTCAATCGGTAAAGAATCCACCTGCAGTGGGGAGGCCTGGGTTCGATCCAGGCGTTGGGAAGATACCCTGGAGGAGGGCATGGCAACCCAATCCAGTATTCTTGCATGGAGAATCCCCATGGACAGAGGAGCCTGGAGGGTTACATATAGTCCATGGGGTCTCACAGAGTTGGACACAATTGAGAGACACAGCACACACAGCATAAAAGGTCACAAATGATCCACAAATTATGTAAATTTCTTAGAAATGCAAACACTCAAACCTTACCAAAAACTGTGAATCAGAAAGTCACTGGGATTCACCATTTGTGTTAAAAAGTCTTTCCCGTGGTTCTAAGGCACACTAAAATCTGCATTAGAGAACTGCTGCTCTAATTTTCATTGTTTGCCCAAAGACAGTGGTGAAACCAGTCAAAATTATAGTCATCTCCATGAACTCAATAAAGAAAGTAGTATTATTTCCTGTATTATCACTTGAAATTGTTTATTTTAAATATCAGACTGATTTCTCCTCTTGGTAACACCAGTGTTCATGTGTGTATATGTATACTTGTGTGTGTGTATATGCAAAGAAAATGACATGTAATCCTTTTGTTTATATACATATTATATTTATAGAGTATACATGTATTTACATTATCCTGTGATTTTTTTCAACATTTCTTAGATCTTATCTTCAGTTTATAAACATACCTATAAAATTTTCTTACACATTAATCGTAATGTTTCATTCTTCATTTACAATTTGTCTGAAGGTTGTTTGAAGGTAAAATTTTAAATGACATTCCATATTCTTAGACCTGTGTATTCAGGAAAACTCAGGAGTCATAGTAGAATCATTTAGTTCACTAAATGGCACAGACTGAATCAAGCAAACATCTTATAGGCAAAGTGTTATTCAAGCTGTCTTCTCTTCCTTGTTCTTACTTATAACTGAATTGATAGCACCTCCTACAGTTAGTATACTTCATTAGGTGTAATAAGTCTTTGATAATACATTAATGCTAACTATTTTTGAAGCAAAGGTAGAGTCACAACCATCTTAGTCTCTGTTTCCCATAGTCTATTCTGATTTTAGCACTGAAAGTCCTGGGTCCTGGGTAGAGCCAGATTTATAGGCATGCAACTGAGTGTTCCTCACCCAAACCTATCCGTATCTGGTTAATGCTTTGCTGTTGCTATCTTGAAATTTTTAATAATTTTTGAATGAACTGCTTCATGTTTTCATTTTGTGACATATTCTGGAAATTATATAGCTCATTTTAATTCTGGGAAAAATAGTCTTGGGCAAACAAGGATGGTTATTCACACTGTAAAATTTCTATATATAATATTCCTTCATCAGCTTGATTTGATAGGGCATTTCTATCATACAGAAGTCTATTAAATCATTTAAATGTATCCTACAAGTTCATTTATGTCTTTGCTTTTTAATTAGATAAGATCACTTAATGATACTTTCATATGCAAGTCACAGACTGTCCCTCTATTTATAGTTTTCTGTAATGAATATTATAACATATTTGCATAAAATGTTAGAGTTCATAAAGCGTATTTTTTTCACTTGACATTACCAGTAATGTACTAGAAAAATATTAACCTGATCTCAGAGAAAAAATGAGAGTGGTAGTGGAGGATATATAGACTTGTACTGTCTGTCAATTTGCATAATGTAAATAGTCCCATGATTGTTTCTTTCAAAGTACCAACTGGGTCTCATTGAGTAAAGGGTTGGGAAAAGATATTGTCAACTCTCAAAGCAGATATGAATTAGTATACCCTTGTCTGTTCCTCACATAAAGGAGATAGAGTAAAGCTCAGCATGCTTATTTTACAAATCAATTTAGTGAGACTGAAAATCTAGATGACACATTAAAAGTCGTGTGTCTTCTGAATAGCAAATTCCAAGATTGTATCAATCATCTCATTTCAAATCCCATGTTTCCCCTTTATATCATTCTGTTTTTCTTCTCTTTCATATCTATAAACTTATGTACAAGTTATTGCTATGAATGTGTAAGAGCATACATATGTACAGATGAAAAAAAAATTAATATCAAATAAAGTTAGGTGGCGCTAGTGGTAAAGAATCCACCTGCCAATGCAGAAAACATAAGAGACGAGACATGGGTTCAATTTCTAGGTTGGAAAATACCCTGGAGAAGGAAATGGCAACCCACTCCAGGATTCTTGCCTGGAGAATCCCATGGACAGAAGAGCCTGGTGGGCCACAGCCCATGAGGTTGCACAAGAGTCAGATATGACTGAAGCAACTTAGCACACAAAGTTGGCCACAGGGAAGAATTAGTAAAGATTCTGTTTATATTAAGGGTAATTCAAGATAATTGATTAAAATCACTTGAAAATATGTTTGAATTTTTTCATAGGTGTATTAGCATTCATCAACCTTCAATTTAAAATAGTCTTCCCTAGGCTAACAAATTATAAAATCTCATCTTCATAGTTTAATTATAAATGGAAATATAATTCATATCTTTGTTATGACTTAATTACCACTTGGCAGCATAGATTACTGCTTTTACTATGCTCTCAACTACTGTGTAGTAGACTGTTTTATTACATACTTATGAAACAATCCTCACAGTAACTCTGTAAAGAGGATACAATTGAAGCAACTTTCAGGTGGTGAAACTAATGCTTAGAAAGGTTCATTGGTTTATCCAAGGTCATTTAACTGAAGCGGTGAAGCCAGAATTTGGGCTAGTTATCTATCAGATTTCTGCTCTCAATCATTCTGTTATACTTCCTTACTTGGTGTAAATTTATTAATTATATTGAAATATAAATACATTGCTGCTGTCTATGGGGTCTCACAGAGTTGGACATGACCGAAGTGACTTAGCAGCAGCAGCATAAATACATTAAGATGACAACAGATCTTTTTTTTCTAGTTATAAAAATACCCTTAATTCTTTTAAAGGAATTCCCTTAATTCTGTTTATGGAAAAAGTTGGGAAAAACACACACACACACACACACAAAGCATCAAGGACTTCCCTGGTGGTCCAGTTGCTTTGGTCTTTATCTTCCAATTCAGGAGTTGTGTTGTGTGTTTGACCCCTGGTCAGGGAGCTAAGATACCACATGCCTTGCAGCCAAAAAAACAAAACATAAAACAGAAGCAATATTGTAACACATTCAATACCGACTTTAGAAATGTCCCACATTAAAAAAAAAAAACTTAAAAAATAAACAAACAAAAAAATACAAGGCTTCGTATCCAGCCCAGTTTTCTATAAAATACTCTCAGCATAGAGAAGGCCCTTGATATTATGGATATTCCCACTCTCTTTTAGATGAGTACCTTAAAAGCTTTGTATCATAGAACTTTAAAGGCATGTAGTCAGTTGAATCAATCATATTCTTGTCACAAAACACAGAGAAGTTTGAAATTATTTGGTAATGCCACCATATACGAGGTCAGATGTTTATCCAGTGTTTGGCTCTGTCAAATGCAATTCCCTTACTGAATGTCAAACGTTTGTAGACTATATTTTTCTTCTTTTTCCCTTGATATTCATTGTCTCTTGCTGCTGTTGTCAATTCTTCCATCACCCCACGCCATCCATCAGCTTCCTAGGCATTTGCTCTTTTCCTTTCTGCTTTTCTTTTTAGCCATGCAGGATCCTAGTTCCTATTTTAGAGGGCTGTCAACCAGCATCAATACCATGCAAAGCCATATCAGAGTGCAAGGTGAAAAGAAAAATCAGTAATACTGACTCTGTCTTTATTTAAATTTTTGATATTTCATTTTTAAAAAGTTTCTAGAGATATATAACTCCATCTCAAAGATGGCTTTTATGAGTCTTTCTAAGTAGAAAGTACTATCATTTTGCTACAATTTAGATATCAGCTCAGCTTAGATCTTCTATATAATGTTTATGAAATATATAATATATAATGTTTTTGAAACATTTTTTTGTCCACTGGAGATCTCCAATATTGGTCTATTCCATTGTTTAGAATTTACTTTCTAAATGGAGTTAGAAAACAGACTAAGCAGTGACTTTATCACTTAATGAAAATTTTCCATTAATAGATAACCATTTACACGTATCTGTAAAGATCGTGTAAATTTTACAACGATGTGTGAGGTAGGTATTGTGACTTTCCTTATTTTGTAAATGAAGGAGTTCAAGTCAAGACAGTGACCAAAGGTCAACTAATTAGTATCAGGATTTTAACCTAGGTAATCTGTTAACCATTGGAGAAGGAAATGGCAGCTCACTCCAGTGTTCTTGCCTGGAGAATCCCAGGGACAGGGGAGCCTGGTGGGCTGCCGTCTATGGGGGCACACAGAGTCGGACATGACGGAAGCGACTTAGCAGCAGTAGCAGCAGCAATCTGTTAACCGGGCTTCCCTGGTGGTTGAGTGGTAAAGAATCTGCCTGTCAATGCAGGAAATGGCAACCCACTCCAGTATTCTTGCCTGGGAAATCCCATGGACAGAGGAGCCTGGTCCTCTTNAATACATTAAGATGACAACAGATCTTTTTTTTCTAGTTATAAAAATACCCTTAATTCTTTTAAAGGAATTCCCTTAATTCTGTTTATGGAAAAAGTTGGGAAAAACACACACACACACACACACAAAGCATCAAGGACTTCCCTGGTGGTCCAGTTGCTTTGGTCTTTATCTTCCAATTCAGGAGTTGTGTTGTGTGTTTGACCCCTGGTCAGGGAGCTAAGATACCACATGCCTTGCAGCCAAAAAAACAAAACATAAAACAGAAGCAATATTGTAACACATTCAATACCGACTTTAGAAATGTCCCACATTAAAAAAAAAAAACTTAAAAAATAAACAAACGAAAAAATACAAGGCTTCGTATCCAGCCCAGTTTTCTATAAAATACTCTCAGCATAGAGAAGGCCCTTGATATTATGGATATTCCCACTCTCTTTTAGATGAGTACCTTAAAAGCTTTGTATCATAGAACTTCAAAGGCATGTAGTCAGTTGAATCAATCATATTCTTGTCACAAAACACAGAGAAGTTTGAAATTATTTGGTAATGCCACCATATACGAGGTCAGATGTTTATCCAGTGTTTGGCTCTGTCAAATGCAATTCCCTTACTGAATGTCAAACGTTTGTAGACTATATTTTTCTTCTTTTTCCCTTGATATTCATTGTCTCTTGCTGCTGTTGTCAATTCTTCCATCACCCCACGCCATCCATCAGCTTCCTAGGCATTTGCTCTTTTCCTTTCTGCTTTTCTTTTTAGCCATGCAGGATCCTAGTTCCTATTTTAGAGGGCTGTCAACCAGCATCAATACCATGCAAAGCCATATCAGAGTGCAAGGTGAAAAGAAAAATCAGTAATACTGACTCTGTCTTTATTTAAATTTTTGATATTTCATTTTTAAAAAGTTTCTAGAGATATATAACTCCATCTCAAAGATGGCTTTTATGAGTCTTTCTAAGTAGAAAGTACTATCATTTTGCTACAATTTAGATATCAGCTCAGCTTAGATCTTCTATATAATGTTTATGAAATATATAATATATAATGTTTTTGAAACATTTTTTTGTCCACTGGAGATCTCCAATATTGGTCTATTCCATTGTTTAGAATTTACTTTCTAAATGGAGTTAGAAAACAGACTAAGCAGTGACTTTATCACTTAATGAAATTTTTCCATTAATAGATAACCATTTACACGTATCTGTAAAGATCGTGTAAATTTTACAACGATGTATGAGGTAGGTATTGTGACTTTCCTTATTTTGTAAATGAAGGAGTTCAAGTCAAGACAGTGACCAAAGGTCAACTAATTAGTATCAGGATTTTAACCTAGGTAATCTGTTAACCATTGGAGAAGGAAATGGCAGCTCACTCCAGTGTTCTTGCCTGGAGAATCCCAGGGACAGGGGAGCCTGGTGGGCTGCCGTCTATGGGGGCACACAGAGTCGGACATGACGGAAGCGACTTAGCAGCAGTAGCAGCAGCAATCTGTTAACCGGGCTTCCCTGGTGGTTGAGTGGTAAAGAATCTGCCTGTCAATGCAGGAAATGGCAACCCACTCCAGTATTCTTGCCTGGGAAATCCCATGGACAGAGGAGCCTGGTCCTCTAAGTGTTGGATACAACTTAGTGACTAAACAACAACAACAAATCTGTTAACCACAACTTTATGTTTCCTATAAAACTCTATTTGGAAGACTTGGGGATATGACCTTCCCTGGTGATGCTCTAACTTTACTACCTATTAGGTGTGTAACCTTGTCAAGTTAAATTCTCTGACTCTCAGTCCTTCATCTACAAGTGTAATAATGAGTATGGTATTAGTCATTTGAAAGAAGTAATTAAGATAATGGATGTGAAAGGCTGTTAGGAACTGAAAATGTAGGGCTACACTGATGTCAGAAGTGGTTTTTAATTACAAGGGACTCTAGGAATTTGCAAGACTATTTTTTAGCAGACTGAAAAAATTTGTGTTTTTTCCCTTTTTTTCCTTTGGACCTTACCTGACATTCCAGCTCATCTTTGAGGATATCAGATCCTCAGAGTTTCTCTGACAATAAACACTTGTTTAGGTCCCTTCTATTTAATAACACTCACAATTCCCCCCTTTTGGTCATTTATTTTCTTAAGATTACAGTTAGTTATTCACGGCTCAGTTCTTACACTGTAAATTTCAAGACAGAAACATCTGTATCATATTCGCTAGTTATTCCTAGTGTCATATTTTTTGCCTTTTCATACTCTTCATGAGGTTCTCAAGGCAAGACTGCTGAAGTTTTTTGCCATTCCCTTCTCCAGTGGACTATGTTTTGTTAGAACTCTCCACCATAACCCATCTGTTTTCAGTGGCCCTACATGGTCCATAGTTTCATTGAGTTAGACAAGGCTGTGATCCCTGGATCAGTTTGATTAGTTTTCTGTGCTAGTGGTTTTCATTCCGTTTGCCCTCCAATGGATGAGGTCAAAGGAGTGGTTTTTCCAGTAATCATGTACGGATGTGAGAGATGGACCATAAAGAACGCTGAGCACTGAAGAACTGATGCTTTTGAATTATGGTATTAGAGAAGACTCTTGAGAGTCCCTTGGACTGCAAGGAGATCAAACCAGCCTATCCTAAAGGAAATCAACCTTGAACATTCATTGGAAGGACTGATGCTGAAGCTGAAGTCCCAATACTTTGGCCACTTGAAGAGTCAACTCATCAGAAAAGATCCTGATGCTGGGAAAGATTTAAGGCAGGAGAAGGGGCAACAAAGGATGAGATTATTGGATGGCATCATTAACTCAATGCACATGATTTTGAGCAAGCTCCAGGAGATGGTGAAAGACAAGGAAGCCTTGCATGCTGCAGTCCATGAGGTCACAGAGTCAGACACAACTGAGCAACTAAACAACAATAATTCCTAGTGTATTGCTAGCAAAGTGCCTGCACAGAGTGGGTATTTTATACAAGTTTGTTGAATAAATATGGAATATTTATTTTTCTTTCTAAAACCATGTAACTCCAGTTGATAGCATAATTTTATTTGACCTTATTTTAAATTTAAGTTCTTGATTTATTTTTACAAACAATTTTCAAGTTCAATAGCACAATTATAAAATCAGTTAAGCTGCAATTTTTGGAATATGCCTTTAGTATTCCAAGGTTTATGACTGAGTAAAATAGATCTTGGTCCTGAATTGGCTCTTGTGCTTTTATTTAATAGGTGATCCTATCAATAGTCTCCTGATGGAATCATTAATTACATATAGAGAAGACCCTGAGCTTGTCTGAAAAATAAGTATGGTGTTGCTCAGCATGTAGATGATAATAGATGTTAGGAGAGGAGAGATAGGCAATTCTTTTCTCAAACAAACCATATTAATATAAATAATTATTTACCCATAAATAATGGAATATACTTTGGGAAGTTCCATAGGAAAAAAGGACATAGAATGGCTAAGGAAAACAGAATTTCATGGCCTTTTATACTTGTTGGAAATTGAGCTTAAGTGGGAAAATTTTATAGAAAATGGAGAAAAGTAAATAATGGCACGTGAGAGAAAATAATTTACTTTTTCTCAGTCAAGAATTGAGGCTTCAACATAAGTGAGGCATCCTAGACCAAAACTAAAATCCCAAGCAATTACTAGATCCTAAAGTGTAAAAAATTGAAAAGGCTCAAACAGAAAGACCTAACACACATCTGTTAATATGTTCACTAAATCCATTTCCTCAAACTCCTACTCACAACCAAACTCCTACTCAGTTGTGGCCTTGTCAATGAATTGTGGACAGTAGAATGTGGGCAGTAGGCAGGTAGATCACTTCCTGGTTTGGCCCATATATTCCTTTTCTAGGACCCTCCAAATACAATTTTCCCTTATCTCCCTGAAGATGCAGAAGATCATCAGGGAGATGGGGTTTAGAGAAGCCATTAAAATGGTCATGTGAAAGACTGCTCACCAATCATTAACATCCACACTGGACTTGGCATGAGCAAGAAATCAACCAATTTTTATTAGGTTAGGCCATTGGGTTTGTTTGTTATAGCTTCTACAACCTGTCAGTTTGGACTACCATAACAAAGTACAATAGACTGACTTTTATAAATAACATAATAAATTTATTTCTCAGAGTTCTGGAGGCTGAAAGTCTGAGATTAGTGTGCTGGCATGATCAAGTTTTGATGAGAGCACTTTCAGGTTGCAAACTGCTACATTCTGGTATACCCTCAAATGGTAGACAGCAGAGAAGGGAAGCAAATTGTGTTGTCACTTACAATGGCACTAATCCTATTCGTGAGGGCTCCACCCACATCACCTCATGTAATCCCAATTAAATTCCAAAGGTCCAACTTCTAATACCATCACATTGGGGAGGAGATAAGGTTTCAACACAAAAATTTGGAGAGAATACAAACATTCATTCTGTAATATCCTAGTATGTTTCTCTTATACATTCTAATTTCCTTTTGTAAAACAAATGGTCATAAGTTTAATAACTTGAAAAGTCTGGAGTGAAAGAATATTTTGACACTTCATTTATCTGTAGAGAATTAGTTTTGTTTTAAACAAAACCCAGACATATTATTGTGGTAAAGGCATATGATTTTAATTTTATGCACTTCAATGAATACTAGGAAAAGGCATTGTGACAGAAGCTGCTCCTTTTTTTTTTTTTTAATCAATACTAATTCCTTTCTTTTCCAAATAATGACTATACTTAGAGCTAAGTGTGGCCATGTCTGTGTGACCATGGGGATAAAATGGAATTGATAAAAAAAAAAACTCTTCCAGTGTAGGTCTTTAAAGAGGAATGGGCATGTGCTCCTTTCCCCATTTTGTGTGCTTCCCACTGATTAGAGTGAAGGCATCAGAATGCCTTCTAGAGGTGGAAGTTGAGAATCAAGGACCATGGAATTGTGCTACCGGTTCCAGGTCATCTACCTCTCCTCGTTTCATCAGAGCAAAATAAACAACCAGTTTTTCAGAGCCACATTACTATTTTTTTCTTACAATGTTTTAACAGAGGAGTAATAGACTAATTCAGCAATGCCCTATGAAACTCATGGCATATGGAAGGAATCTCAGAAGGGATACTTAAAATCACAGTTGCTGTTGGTGTACATACAAATGGGGCTTCTTATCCTGAATAATTACCATACTTCAAGTATTTATTACAACTGATTTTTTAATTAATATATTCTTTTCTACCTTTTTAAACTCCAAAATATAATTGCAAGTTCACAAGCTTTCAAAGCTTTTATTTTCAAGTCATCTACTGTTAAGGCACTGTCACAAGATTCTGAATTTATTCTAGTATGGAAAAGAAAAATACAGATAAGGTTAAAATTAATGACCAAAGGTAACAATTCTAAAACTTTGAATAAATCCTAAACAGTACTTTCTTCATTTTAATATTTAACATTTAACAAACATTATCTTATTTGATTGGAGGAAGAAATGGTGACCCATTCCAGTATTCTTGCCTGGGAAATTCCATGGACAGAAGAGCTTGGCAATCAATAGTCTATGGGGTCACAAAAAAATTGGATACAACTTAGTGACTAAATAGCAATAATCTTATTTGATACATGGACATTCAGAAATAATACAGAAATATTATCTCCATTTTATAAATGAAAAAGATGTGCTCTGTGAACTTCATTGACTTACACAAGGTCTCAAGTCTTGAGCTCAAGACAGCGTGTAACAGGAGCAGCTGTCAGTGTGCGACTGTTATCGCGAGACTGGCCGTTGGCGCGCTGGTTGGCGCGCTGCCGTTAGCCGTCCCCTCCACCAATGGTCAGAGTCACCGTGGCCTCCAGGGCAGCAGTCTCTATGGAACCTGGCCCAGTTGCCTGCCAGCGCTGACACCGGGCAGGGCAGGAGCCCTTTGGCTTGTAAAAACTGCGAAACAGCGGCGCCCTCAGTGACAGCGGGCGAGAATCCAAGCGGGAGTGGCGGCCTGTGGGCTGCTGTGAGGAGTGCCGATGGCAAAGGTGACCTCCTGCCTGGCCTCACACCAGCTGCCCCGCAGGTGCGAAAGGAGCCTGTTTTGACATCTGAGGGAGGCTCCGTGAGCCCCTTCTCTGGTTATTAAACTTTAAGAGTATTATACTTTTAGAGTATAATACTAAAATTATACTCTTAAAGTATGTTACATAGATTATAATTTTAAAAGTATTAAATGTAATACTCTAAAAGTATAGTATACTTTTAGAGTATTAAATTTTATCTTCCCTGGGTTGGGAAGATCTCCTGGAGAAGGAAATGGCACCCCACTCCAGTATTCCTGCCTGGAGAATCCCAGGGAGGGAGGAGCCTGGTTAGGCTACAATCCGTGGTGTCGCAGAGTCACACACAACTGAGCAACTTCACTTCACTTCACACTTTTAGATAAAATTTTGCGGAACAGATAATAGCATTTGTTGTTTTGGAGGTTTACAGGAACATCGTGACCTGACCCACATGGTCAACTGCAAGAACAAGAAGTATGCAACAATTAACCACAACCCTCTGTCACCTTGCCTTTAAAAGGACTTTGCTGAAAGGCTTATGGGAGTTTGGGGTGGTTTTTTTTTTTTATTGCAGAAGAGGGGTGAATCACTCCTCTTCTGCAGTAAACCTCTGTCCCCTCCAAACTCTGATGTTTTGGTATCATTTGGCCTCAATATGCACTGGGCACAGGGACTTGAGGTGAGTAACAGTCATTCTTCAAGGATCAGAGTATCTTTATAATAATCTAAGCATTTCCCAATGAGATTATGAGCTCAGAATTCAGCATTTGTATTCAAGGTTTTATGATCTACGTTTGGATTTCAGCTCTTATGATTTATGTGCTGCAAGCAGATGGCTTCCAGCATGCTTTTTTTTAATCTATGAAATGAGGATAATAAATAGAAATCAAGGCTGATACCAGGCAGATAAATTGTATACTAAAATATCTTATTTAGTAGTAACCTCTCAATAAATGTTAGCTGTTAGTTCTTTTTGAGTTTTATTTTTTGAGACAGAATAGATTTATAGGACAATAAAAATACACAACCCTAGGGAGTACCATTTATGTTGTATTTTATGATAATTTCATTCCCTAGCACAATACAATAAAATTTGGATATTGCCCCTAGAGTTGTACAATGTAGTAACCTTAATGAATTTTTTTTTAAACAATTGAATAGCTTTTATCTTGAGGAAAGTGGTCTCTCACTACACACTCAGTATAAAAGGTAAGCTCCTATTTCACATGTATTCCCTTGGATCTGGCTAAAGCTGTGATATAAGTTTCTGCTGAAATTGACCTAAATAAATAAATAATCACTTTCACCCTCTTAAATTTCACTTTTAAAAGTAAAGGGTAATTATTCATATTCTCTGGCATGAAATTCATTGATTGTAAAAAGATGGAGACTAGAGTTAACCCTTGGCATTTGTAGCTGTGATATTTTAAAAGACCAGATTTTCCTAAGTAAGTTCTTGAAATTTAAAAGTCAAAAGTTTATTTAAAAATTTTTTTGAAGTAACATTGGTTTGTGATGTTATATGTTTCATGTGTTCAACATTATATTCAACTCTGTACACACTATAGCAAAAGTTTAGTTCCATCTGTCAGCATACAACTTACTCCATTTACCCTTTCTCCTCTCTCTCAACCCCTTCCCTTCTAGTAACCACTATTCTGTTCACTGTATCTATTTATTTTCCGTTTTGTTTTTTTTTTTTAGTAAAAGAATATCTGTCTTTGTCTGACTTATTTCATGTAGCCTAATACCCTCAAGGTTCATCCATGTTTTTGTAAATGGCAGAATTTTCTGTTTTTAAAGAGTGAGTTATATACCATTGTGTGTGTGTGTTTATCTCATCTTTATTTCTCATCCACTGATGGACATTTAGGTTGTTTTCATATCATAATGCTGTAATGAATTATATGACCATAAATAGTGTTAGTTGCTCAGTCGCGTCCGACTCTACAACCCCATAGACTGTAGCCTGTCAGGGCTGTCCATAGAATTCTCCAGGCCTGAATACTGGAGTGGGTTGCCATTTCATTCTCCAGGGGATCTTCCCAACCCAGCGAATGAACCTGGTCTCCTGCATAGAAGGCAGATTCAGGGGATATATTTTTTCAAATTGATATTTTCTTATTCTCCAGTTAAGTATGCAGAAGTGGAATAGCTGGTTCATACAGTAATTCTATTCTTAATTGTTTTGAGGAATCTTCATATTGTTTTCCACAGTGGCTGTACAAACTTGCATTCCCACCAGCAGTTGTAGAGGGTACTTTTTCTCTCCCCATCATCTTCAACACTCTTTTTTGGCCAAGTCACAGTATTTGCAGCATCTCAGTTCCCTAACCTGCAATTGAACCCATGTCCAGTACTTTTTATTTCTTGCCTTTTTGATAAAAGCCATTCTAACAGGTATGAGGTGATATCTCATTGTGGTTTTGATTTGCATTTCCCTAATAATTACTGATGTTGAACATCTTTTCACTGCCTGTTGACCATCTTTGAAAAAATGTCTATCCAACTCCTCGGTACATTTTTTAATTAGGTTCTGTGTTTTTTGTTTTCTTTTTGCTGTTGTTGAGTTGTATGCTGCTGCTGCTAAGTTGCTTCAGTGTGTCCAACTCTGCGACCCCACAGACGGCAGCCAAGAAGGCTTCTCTGCCTGGGATTCTCCAGGCAAGAACACTGGAGTGGGTTGCCATTTCCTTCTCCAATGCATACATGCATGCTAAGTCACTTCAGTCGTGTCAGATTTTGTGTGACTCTATGGACAATGGCCCACCAGGCTCCTCTATCCACGGGATTCTCTAGGCAAGAATACTGGAGTGGGTTGCCATTTCCTTCTCCTGAGTTGTATGAATTTTATATAATTGGGATATTAACTCCTTATTAAATATATGATTTGCAAATATCTTCTTCCATTCAGTAGACTGTTTCATTTTATTATTTTTAACTGTGAGGAAGATTTTTAGCTTGAGATAGTCTCATTTTTTATTTCTGCTTTTGTTTCCTTTATCTGAGGAGACACATTCAGAAATATATCGCTGAGACTCATGTCAGAGAACAAAGAGGGATAGGGAAAAGTATATCTAATCTACTTTCTCAGAAGTGGAAATGTATACTTTTATTAGTGTGTTGACTATGATTCTTCTATATTTTTGGCCATCTAAAATGTCCAATGTTTTCACAAAAGAATTTCTTCTAAGATTCTCACATAGAGTAGAGTGATTAGTGCTGGACCATGAAACAGATGCAGGATTAGAAGTGTATCAGAGCTCTAAGTTCTGCTCTGCCAATTTAGGGAAGCCATAATGGGATACACATGTAATATTTTACATATGTAATATTTCTGTTGCATTTTGAAATATGATGGTTACCTAGAGAAAAAGCACTTGTGCTTGTGCTGAAAACTGAAGTAACCATATACAGTACTTTCCAAGGAATGCCATTTTTACCTCAAGGCACAATTGAGAAATTAACTATGACTATTCAGAATTAGGCAGTTTGGTAGACAATTTATTCAAAGTAAGTATGTTACTTAATACAACTGATAATATTTTTTGCCAATGAGAAAATTTTAGCTTTCAAGCAAAAATTAGAATTTTGGAATGTTTTATTCCATAACTATAATTTTGCCAAATTTTCAGTATTTAAAGACATTCCTCATGAGATTGTTGGTGATATTAATAAATTTGACATTTAGTACTATACAATGAGAAATGTCAGCATTTGAAAGATCTACATATTGCAGTGAACCTGTATTTTGCAAATGATCCATATGTGATATTACAAACTAATTATGATAAAAATCATTCATAATGTAAGATAGATCAACAAATTTTAATATAACTAATACAAAAAGCTTATTGATCTGCTTTCAGCTTTGACAGTACAACTGAACATTTAAGAAATTATACTAGTTAAGTTTTGGTAGAGAAAGATAAAGAAGATCCAGAATTATCAAAAAATATTTTTAAAACACTTCCTATTCCAGTTTTATATGTGTGAAGATGGATTTTCTTCAAGGTCTTCAGTTAAACATCTTGTCATAATATGTTGAGTGTGGAAGCAGACATAGAATCCATATGTCTTTTTTTTTTTTTTTTGCAGATATATAAATCAGTGTCATGCCATTCACTCACTACTTTTTTGAAAATATATTGCAATTATTTATACTAGCATAGAATGACTAATATTATTTTATAAATATTTTCAAATCTTATGTTTTAGTTTTAAAAATGGCAAGTAGCTAACAACATAACCCACATTAAAAAAAAGCTTTTTGAAGTTCTCCATACATTATAAGATGTATGTAGACGTAAATAGATATTGAAAACAAAATACAGGATTTTAGATCAATCGTTGTAGAAGATTATAAAGCAGTCATACAAATACATGAGGCATAGCCAAATTGTATTTGGTTCCTCAAGTCTCCCAACTCATAATTTTTAAGTGAACAAATGCATAAAATAGAATTCTAATTTTTCTTTGCAGTGTTTTTATTGCTAATGAGTGGTAGCATTGTCCCCAAGATTTGTCCCAAGGAAGTAAAATCTCCACAGACCAAATGCCTGACTCTACATTTAGAAAAGATACATTGTTAATTTTCTCCTTAAAGATCTTCTAGGCCCTTAAGTTGAAATATTTATAGAAAAAAATATTATCCTGTGGAAAATGGCTGTTTACCATTTTTTACCTTCAAAAGGTAAAAAATCTAAATGAAAACTATTATTAGTAAATACATATCATTAAACTAGTAACCTATGCCTAATTATAAGGGAAGTTGGGATGACTAATTAGATTGCAAAGAAGATAGGTGTGGGGGGAAAGGAAACATGTCTTGCATACACAGTTGGAGGTGCGGATGTGTACATCCTCACAATATCCTTGATATATAATTATTAAATACACTTTTAAATGAGGGAGAAGATGCTCATAATGTTAGAATCGATGCTCAAGTATATTGCTACATGCCTTCAAAATTAGTATTTCATTCCCTTTTAAATGGCCCTGTCCCAATATGAGATATTTTTCCTCTGAACTTCCCAGATGGCTCTAGTGGTGAAGAACTCACCTACCAATGCAGGAGACAGTAAGAGACTGTCTTCAATCCCTGGGTCAGGGAGATACCCTGGAGAAAGAAATGGCAACTCACTCCAGTATTCTTGCCTGGAGAATCCCATGAACAGAAGTGCCTGGCAGGCTGCAGTCCATGGGGTCGCAAAGAGTTGGACACAACTGAAGTGATAGTACTTTCTCTAATGTAGCACTCTATATTATTTCAGGCTTTTTAAAAAGGTAACATTACCTCCTAATAAAAAGAATCCCAATTCAAAGCAAACTCACTCAGACAATAATATCCAGGATATTTATTTAAATTTCTTACATACAATAGAAAGGATCCTATTTGCACTGAGAGTTTGAAGTAAAGAGAAAAAAGAATATTCTTTGGGTCAAATTAGTTGAATCAGCTCATTCAACTAGAAGGAGACAGGATGTCTCCTAAACTCATTGGAATAATTACTTCACTGAAGATGGTGCTTCAGCTTAATTTGTGAATATTAAATATTGCAGTAGTGTTGCAAGGATTGAGTGATATAACGTGAGAAATGAGTAGCCTGGCACAAAGCGGATTTTATTATGATGATGATGATCAGGATCACTGCATGATCAGAATATCAACAAAGTTGGATTTTATTATTATTATTATGATCAGGATCATTGCCTGTTCAGAATATCAACAAGGTTGGCAAGGTGCTAATTCTGGGGTGTTAACATAATCCAGGCAAAGAAAGATTTTCCTGGTCTGCATGGACTCTTTCTCAAAACCTTCCACCTCACTCTAAGTCAGAGTACACCAATCTATAGCAGCCTACTTAGTTTTTTGATTTCGATGGCATCCCACTCCAGTGTTTTTGTCTGGAGAATCCCAGGGATGGGGGAGCCTGGTGGGCTGCCGTCTATGGGGTCGCACAGAGTCAGACATGACTGAAGTGACTTAGCAGCAGCAGCACTGGTAAAGAAGAGGATTAAGGAAGAGCTTGAGCCTTGCCATCACTAGAATGGCTCATCGCACTTAACCAATCTCCTTGGCATTCTGGTTTACACAGTAGTTCTCAGTTTAATTTATATTTTGAGTTTGTGTGATCATTTCTGGATATACTAAGAAAGTCCATTTCTCAGGCAGGGAGACTGGAAACTAGAACATCCTTTAAGACATCATTGTGACATGTCACTGACCTTTCCCTTCTGGTATGAACACTGTTACCTTAAGACTTTATTCAAAATTTCAAAATTCCCATTATCTTTCATGAAAACCCAGAACTGACTTACCATTTCCTAGACTGGCTTCCCTGGTGGCTCAGTGGTAAAGAATCCACCTGTAATGCAGGAGCCCGCTTGCAACACAGGAGACTCAGGTTTGATCCCTGGCTCAGGAAGATCCTCTGGATAAGGAAATGGCAAACCACTCCAGTATTCTTGCTTGGGAAATCTCATGCACAGAGGAGTCTGGTGGGCTACAGTCCCTGGGGTCACAAGAGTTGGACATGACTGAACAACTAAACTACCACCAGACTGCTTCTCAAAAAATTCTCACAAATGAAAAGATAAGATACTTTCCAGGTAGTCACAATAAAATAGAAAGGGTGGATAGACTGCCTGAAAAAAAAGACTCCAGAGAATCATAATAGAAGGGATTTTTTAACAAGAGCTGCTACATAAACTAGATGTTTTAGTGTTGCACAGCTTAAGAGGACAAAACAAAGACCAATTATTAGAAATCAGTGGTAGAAGTTTCATAATTCTCAATCTGATGCTTACCTTTCTGCCTCCTAAAATAGTCACCAAGCGTTTATGATACTCTGTATTCTAGAGTCTACAAGAGTTTCCATACTCCAACCAACTCATCTTCATCTCCTTCATCTTACCTTGGATAAAGTCCTCACCATTCATCACCCTCCCACAGCTTATTGATTAGTATATTCTACACCTTCTATTGTTGTTTTTGTTCAGTTGTTAAGTCATATCCAATGCTTTGCTACTCCATGGAATGCAGCACATCAGGCTTCTCTGTCCTTCACTATCCCTGAGTTTGCTCAAACTCATGTCCATTGAATTAGTGATGCTATTCAAGCATTTCATCCTCTGTCACCCCTTTCTCCTCTTGCCCTCAGTCTTTCCCAGCATCAGGGTCTTTTAGAATGAGTCACCTCTTCGCATTAGGTGGCCAGAATATTGGAGCTTCAACTTCAACATTAGTCCTTCCAATGAATATTCAAGGTTGATTTCCTTTAGGTTTGACTGGTTTGATCTCCCGGCTGTCCAAGGGACTCTCAAGAGTCTTCTCCAACACCACAGTTCAAAAGCATCAATTTTTCAGTGCTCAGCCTTCTTTATGGTCCAAATCTCACATCCATACATGACTACTGGAAAAACCATAGCTTTGACTATATGGGCCTTTGCCAGCAAAGTGATACCTCTGCTTTTTAATACACTGTCTAGGTTTGTCATAGCTTTTCTTCCAAGAAGCAAGCATCTTTTAATTTCATGGCTGCAGTCACCATCTGCAGTGATTTTGGAGCCCAAGAAAATGAATCTGACACTGTTTCCATATTTTCCCCATCAATTTGCCATGAAATGATAGGACTGGATGCATGATCTTAGTTTTTTGAATGCTGAGTTTTAAGCCAGTTTTTTCACTCTCTTTCACATTCATCTAGAGGCTCTTCTGTTCTTGTCACTTTCTGCCAGTTTAATGGTGTCATCTGCATACCTGAGGTTGTTGGTATTTCTTCCAGCAATCTTGACTCCAATTTGTGCTTCACTCAGACCAGCATTTTGCATGATATTCTCTGCATATAAGTTAAATAAGCAGGGTGACAATATACAGCCTTGAGGTACTCCTTTCCTAATATTGAACCAGTCCCATATTNCTGGTAAAGAAGAGGATTAAGGAAGAGCTTGAGCCTTGCCATCACTAGAATGGCTCATCGCACTTAACCAATCTCCTTGGCATTCTGGTTTACACAGTAGTTCTCAGTTTAATTTATATTTTGAGTTTGTGTGATCATTTCTGGATATACTAAGAAAGTCCATTTCTCAGGCAGGGAGACTGGAAACTAGAACATCCTTTAAGACATCATTGTGACATGTCACTGACCTTTCCCTTCTGGTATGAACACTGTTACCTTAAGACTTTATTCAAAATTTCAAAATTCCCATTATCTTTCATGAAAACCCAGAACTGACTTACCATTTCCTAGACTGGCTTCCCTGGTGGCTCAGTGGTAAAGAATCCACCTGTAATGCAGGAGCCCGCTTGCAACACAGGAGACTCAGGTTTGATCCCTGGCTCAGGAAGATCCTCTGGATAAGGAAATGGCAAACCACTCCAGTATTCTTGCTTGGGAAATCTCATGCACAGAGGAGTCTGGTGGGCTACAGTCCCTGGGGTCACAAGAGTTGGACATGACTGAACAACTAAACTACCACCAGACTGCTTCTCAAAAAATTCTCACAAATGAAAAGATAAGATACTTTCCAGGTAGTCACAATAAAATAGAAAGGGTGGATAGACTGCCTGAAAAAAAAGACTCCAGAGAATCATAATAGAAGGGATTTTTTAAGAAGAGCTGCTACATAAACTAGATGTTTTAGTGTTGCACAGCTTAAGAGGACAAAACAAAGACCAATTATTAGAAATCAGTGGTAGAAGTTTCATAATTCTCAATCTGATGCTTACCTTTCTGCCTCCTAAAATAGTCACCAAGCGTTTATGATACTCTGTATTCTAGAGTCTACAAGAGTTTCCATACTCCAACCAACTCATCTTCATCTCCTTCATCTTACCTTGGATAAAGTCCTCACCATTCATCACCCTCCCACAGCTTATTGATTAGTATATTCTACACCTTCTATTGTTGTTTTTGTTCAGTTGTTAAGTCATATCCAATGCTTTGCTACTCCATGGAATGCAGCACATCAGGCTTCTCTGTCCTTCACTATCCCTGAGTTTGCTCAAACTCATGTCCATTGAATTAGTGATGCCATTCAAGCATTTCATCCTCTGTCACCCCTTTCTCCTCTTGCCCTCAGTCTTTCCCAGCATCAGGGTCTTTTAGAATGAGTCACCTCTTTGCATTAGGTGGCCAGAATATTGGAGCTTCAACTTCAACATTAGTCCTTCCAATGAATATTCAAGGTTGATTTCCTTTAGGTTTGACTGGTTTGATCTCCTGGCTGTCCAAGGGACTCTCAAGAGTCTTCTCCAACACCACAGTTCAAAAGCATCAATTTTTCAGTGCTCAGCCTTCTTTATGGTCCAAATCTCACATCCATACATGACTACTGGAAAAACCATAGCTTTGACTATATGGGCCTTTGCCAGCAAAGTGATACCTCTGCTTTTTAATACACTGTCTAGGTTTGTCATAGCTTTTCTTCCAAGAAGCAAGCATCTTTTAATTTCATGGCTGCAGTCACCATCTGCAGTGATTTTGGAGCCCAAGAAAATGAATCTGACACTGTTTCCATATTTTCCCCATCAATTTGCCATGAAATGATAGGACTGGATGCATGATCTTAGTTTTTTGAATGCTGAGTTTTAAGCCAGTTTTTTCACTCTCTTTCACATTCATCTAGAGGCTCTTTTGTTCTTGTCACTTTCTGCCAGTTTAATGGTGTCATCTGCATACCTGAGGTTGTTGGTATCTCTTCCAGCAATCTTGACTCCAATTTGTGCTTCACTCAGACCAGCATTTTGCATGATATTCTCTGCATATAAGTTAAATAAGCAGGGTGACAATATACAGCCTTGAGGTACTCCTTTCCTAATATTGAACCAGTCCCATATTCTATGTCCAGTTCTAACTGTTGCTTCTTGTCCTGCATACAGGTTTCTCAGGAGACAGGAAATGTGATCTGGTATTCCATCTCATTAAGAAGATTCCATAGATTTTGTGATCCAGTCAAGGGCTTTAGCATAGTCAATGAAGCAGAAGTAGATTATTTTTGGAATTCCCTAGCTTTTTCTATGATCCGCCTTCTTTTTCTATATCCGCCTTCGCTATTTCTCACTATAAACATGGGCTTCCCTCATAGCTCAGTTGCTAAAGAATCCATCCGCAATGCAGGAGACCGCAGTTCGATTCCTGATTCAGGACGATTTACTGGAGAAGGGATAAGCTACCCACTCCAGTATCCTTGGGCTTCCATTATGCTCAGCTGGTAAAGAATCCACTTGCAACATGGGCGATCTGGCTTCAGTCCCTGGATTGGGAAGATCTTCTGGAGAAGGAAAGGCTACCCACTCCAGTATTCTGGCCTGGAGAATTCCATGGACTGTAGAGTCCATGGTTTTGCAAATAGCTGGATATGACTGAGTTAATTTCACTTTCACTATAAACACTATTCTAGCCATATATATTTTCTCCTTTTGTTTTATCTACACTTATATTTTCATACTTCTATTTCACTGTGTAAGTTGTTTCCTCTACTAGAAATGCTTTTCCTTCCTTTCTTTTCTTGGTGAGAAATTACTGATATTTCAACTTTCAGTTCCACTTTCACCAGCTTGGGAGATAGTTCTGGTTTAGCTCTGGGTTCCTATCTCATTTTATATTGTGTTTTCCTTGTGGATTTGTGTGATGTTTTCTCACTAGATGGTGAGCTTCTGAAGGTCAGAAAGTAAGAGTCATCTTTGTATGCCTTTNTGAAGCAGAAGTAGATTATTTTTGGAATTCCCTAGCTTTTTCTATGATCCGCCTTCTTTTTCTATATCCGCCTTCGCTATTTCTCACTATAAACATGGGCTTCCCTCATAGCTCAGTTGCTAAAGAATCCATCCGCAATGCAGGAGACCGCAGTTCGATTCCTGATTCAGGACGATTTGCTGGAGAAGGGATAAGCTACCCACTCCAGTATCCTTGGGCTTCCATTATGCTCAGCTGGTAAAGAATCCACTTGCAACATGGGCGATCTGGCTTCAGTCCCTGGATTGGGAAGATCTTCTGGAGAAGGAAAGGCTACCCACTCCAGTATTCTGGCCTGGAGAATTCCATGGACTATATAGTCCATGGTTTTGCAAATAGCTGGACATGACTGAGTTAATTTCACTTTCACTATAAACACTATTCTAGCCATATATATTTTCTCCTTTTGTTTTATCTACACTTATATTTTCATACTTCTATTTCACTGTGTAAGTTGTTTCCTCTACTAGAAATGCTTTTCCTTCCTTTCTTTTCTTGGTGAGAAATTACTGATATTTCAACTTTCAGTTCCACTTTCACCAGCTTGGGAGATAGTTCTGGTTTAGCTCTGGGTTCCTATCTCATTTTATATTGTGTTTTCCTTGTGGATTTGTGTGATGTTTTCTCACTAGATGGTGAGCTTCTGAAGGTCAGAAAGTAAGAGTCATCTTTGTATGCCTTTGAACTTTCATAATTTCTCATAGTACCAGGTTCATGGAGGACTCTTTAAGTTGAATGCAATTAGACTTCATCTTAACATTAAGAACATCCTTTTTTTTTCCTCTAATGAGACAGGTTGATCTGTATCCTTAAATGGCCACATAGACATACCATTAGAGTGGACATGTCAGCAAAATGCGAGATGTTGAAACGAATATGTTGAGAAGAGTCTTCAAACTATAAGTCCCATGGTTCTATGTTGCAATGTGCTTGAGGCTGAAACATGCCATTCAATTAGAGTTGTTCCTTGTTCCTGCACCTTCTTCAGTTTTAGGTAACAGAAGCTGCTTTTGCTCCTTTCTCCTTGATTCTGGGAATTCACCCTGATAAGCAATAGCTTTTATCTCCAGAAATGCTCCTTCCCTGAGTCTATCTCGAGAAATTTTCTTTTCTATCCTTGTTCCTCTCTATGTTTTTTTCTATACCTCACACATCATAATCTGTTTTCTCAGGACTCAGTCTATACTTTGCTTCTAAGCTAATTGTCAGAAAAATTAATGACTGATAACCAAGTTGTCAAAAACTAATTCCAGTTTAGCATAATAATAGCTTCCATTTATTGAAGAAATCTTATATGTTCCTTACATGTATTATATTATTAAACCCTTACATGAACCCTGTAAGTTATTATTCTTATCTACGTTTTCCAGATGATGACATTAAAGCCCTGAGAAGTTAAATAGCTTACTAAAGGTAACAGATGCAGGAAGTGGTAGAATTTAAATCAAATCCCAGTCACCTTGATTGCCTTTAACTACTTTGGTAAACTGCCAACTCATACTCATCCTCCAATATACACTCCAGTATGAATTTTGCATTAACAGTATTATAAAGTGTGCAATGCAACACACCATGGGTATCAGAGATTTGCACATGAGAAGATTCTTCTTTGAATCAATAGCCCATACTCCACAGGGACCACCTAATCAGAAGTGCATGCACTATAATGCATGCTAATTTTTCTTTGTTTTCTGGGTATCTTTCATGCAATTCATAAATTGCATGTCTTCAATCTTTAGTATTTAAATCTAAGAGGAAAGCTGCAGTTCCTCCATCCCAGGACTGACTGTGGGAATCTGTTTTATGGGGAGTACATTACATACCTCTAACAAGACCCAAAAGAAAAAAGAAAAGGCAGCAATAACTGTGAGGTTCAATCAAAACCCAGAGTTCAACTCCACCTGCATTAATTGAGGGAGCGGAGAGCAGTATTTGCCTGTGCTCCTGCTTATCCAGTCTTGTCCTCCTGGCAGCTGTACCCACTTGAGCACTCTCTGAAGTCCAAGACACCTCTCATCCTTAGCTCTTATCCTGGTTTTGAGATGAACTCTGTCTCTCCAGTGAGCAAACTATTCTCTCGATCTTGATCTTTGTCTTTGTCCTTCCCCACTGAAAGGAACCAATGTTTCTTGGAGATATGGCTGATTCCAGGCTTTGGGTAGTGTAGGCACAAGATGAATCTAGAATTTTTTTTTTTGCACCAGAAAAAAAAATAAAAATAAAAAGCTAAAAATGATAGGTCATGAAACAGAGATAGAGAATCACAAAAATAAGCTTAAAGGTATGCTCAGTGGTGAAATCTGGAATGGTTATTGTGCAGTGGGGAATCTGGGCCACATCTAGAGCAGGTGATCAAATTAATATCTCCTAAGTGAGACAGATGTTCACCATGTCCCTTTAGCTGTCATACTCTTAGAAAGACACAAAACCACTTTTATAAAATTCTGACTAAGAATACACTACCTGGATCCATTCTGTTAAAAATTCTATTTAAAATCTGTTGTGTGCATGCTCAGTCATGTCCAGCTCTTTGCAACTCCATGGACTACAACCACCAGGCTCCTCTTGTCCATGAAGTTTTCCAGGCAAGAATACTGGAGTGGTTACCACTTCCTACTCCAGGGGATCTTCCCGATCCAGGCTCTGAACCCACATCTCCAGAGTCTCCTGCATTGGCAAGTAGGTATTTTACCACTGAGTCATCTGGGAGGCCCACCCACTAAAAGTAGGAATATTTTATTTAAAATTGGAAGACTATATTCTCTAAAAGTTGTGAATCTCACTTAAGAAAAGGTTGTGAAAATATTTCAGATTAAAAGAAACTCAAAGAGACAGAACAACTAAATGTCACCTGACCCTAGACTAGAGCCTATTACAGAGAAGAAAAAATGATATAAAAGATATTACTAGTGAATTAAAAATATTGTAATATAAACAGCAATATATATTGCAATATAAACAGATTAGATTAAAGCATTACACCTATATAGAATTTACTGAAGTTGTTAACTGTTCTGTGCTTATATAAGAGAATGATACAGTGAAATATCCAAGGGTAAAGTATTTTTTACCCTTGCAATGTCTCTACGCAATTTATCCTCAGATGGTTCAGAATAAGAAAGGAAAAAAGATAAAATGTAAACAGCAAATATGAGTAGAAAGTATATGTGTGAATGAGAGAAAGAAAAACTTAAAATGTAAACAGTAAGTGAATCTGAATAGAAAGCATATGTGTGGTTTTTTAAAGATTTTATTGTTGTAATTTTTCTGTTTAAGCTTAACATTATTTCTTAGTAAAAGTTTAAAGATAAGAATAAATAAACATGTCCCTTGTAAGGAAAAGCTCTTGCTGGTGGCTGAGATCAATGTTTTCTGACATCTTGCTACCAGTAAATAAGCTTCATACAATTGGTATAGACAAACTAAGTGTTGGATTAGGTGCAATTTGAAGAGTTTTAGATAATATTTGTGTTTTCATCATCAAACACACATTGAATACTTTTTAATATTATGTTCTATAATGTCCTGTCTCTCCTCAAGAAAGAATACTAGATTGTGTGTACATAAGAATGTTTTATAGGAAAAAATAATTTATAAACATAACATTAATATATCGGCAACCCACTCCAGTATTCTTGCCTGGAAAAACCCATGGATGGAAGAGCCTGATAGGCAACAGTCCATGGGGTCGCAAAGAGTTGGACACAACTGAGCAGGCTTTCCTTCTTTTCTTTACAATAGCCTGATGTCCTCTACTGATTCAGCACATTAGAAACTTATTTGAAAGCCACTGGCTCTGTTGACATGACTCAAGCCACTTTTCTTTTTTGACTTGAGATCCAGAGAAATGAGGATCCCTACGTTATTTTTAAGATAAGCCTAATTTCTCAAATAACAAAGTTCATGATTTCTCACTGTTAGTAAACATGTCTGAATAACCTGTAAAGGTCTTGATCCCTGCTTCCTGTATAATGTCACAAACCTCCATCCATAGTTCTTCAGGCACTCTGTCAGATCTAATCCCTTGAATCTATTTGTCACTTCCACTGTATAATTGTAAGGGATTTGATTTAGGTCATACCTGAATGGTCTAGTGGTTTTCCTGACTTTCTTCAATTTACGTCTGAATTTGGCAATAAGGAGTTCATGGTCTGTGCCATAGTCAGTTCCCAGTCTTGTTTTTGCTGACTGTATAGAACTCCTCCATCTTTGACTGCAGAGAATGTAATCAATCTGATTTTGGTATTGACCATCTGGTGATGTCCATGAGTCTTCTCTTGTGTTGTTGGAAGAGGGTGTTTGCTATGACCAGTGTGTTCTCTTAGCAAAACTCTGTTAGCCTTTGCCCTGCTTCATTCTGTACTCCAAGGCTAAATTTGCCTGTTAGTCCAAGTACTTCTTGACTTCCTACTTTTGCAATCCAGTCCCCTATAGTGAAAAGGACATCTTTTTTGGGTGTTAGTTCTAGAAGGTCTCGTAGGTCTTCACAGAACCATTCAANTAAATTTGCCTGTTAGTCCAAGTACTTCTTGACTTCCTACTTTTGCAATCCAGTCCCCTATAGTGAAAAGGACATCTTTTTTGGGTGTTAGTTCTAGAAGGTCTCGTAGGTCTTCACAGAACCATTCAACTTCAGCTTCTTCAGCATTACTGGTCGGGGCATAGATTTGGATTACTGTGATATTGGATGGTTTGCCTTGGAAATGAACAGAGATCATTCTGTTGTTTTTGAGATTGTATCCAAGTACTGCATTTCAGACTGGACATGGAACAACAGACTGGTTCCAAATAGGAAAAGGAGTACATCAAAGCTGTATATTGTCACCCTGCTTATTTAACTTCTATGCAGAGTACATCATGAGAAACGCTGGGCTGGATGAAGCACAAGCTGAAATCAAGATTGCTGGGAGAAATATCAAAAACTTGAGATATGCAGNCCTGTGGATGATTCATGCCAGTGTATGGCAAAACCAATACAGTACTGTAAAATAGAATAAAGTATTAAAAGGAAAAAAATAAAAAAAAAAGAATAATCAAGGCAATCCTATCAGTGTCCTACTCCAGTGAGTTGGCAATCTATAAGAATGTAAAATCAAGTTATGTTGTTTTGCTCAGTTGCTTCCGTCATGTCCAACTCTGCAGTGTCATGGACTACAGCCCACCAGGCTCCTCTGTCCATTCTCCAGGCAAGAATATTGGAGTGGGTTGCCATGCCCTTCTTCCCGACCTAGGGATCACACCTGCATCTTATGTCTCCTGCATTGGCAGGCCAGTTCTTTACCACAAATGCCATCAAGTAAAACCACCATCAAATAGAACTGAATGAGCCTTGCTCTCCAGGAATGGCTGCTACTATGTTACACAACAGACACTTGGAGAAGCTTTTAACTTCCAGTCACAAAGATATCACTTATTAATTCAAGGGTTGTGTGTTAGAAAAAAAATTAGGTTCCAGATTCACACTGGTGTGGGCTTCAATTCTGGTTCAGCGACTTATATATTATTTAGGCTTGCTAAGTCTCAATTTCTTCAACTGTAATATGAAATAATAAATATAATGTTAATATATATCATACTTACATGTGTTTATTTAAAAATATATTTAAACACATTATTTATATTTAAATATGCATTAAATATATATAACAGACTAGTTCAAAATTTGGAAAGGAGTACATCAAGGCTGTATATTGTCATCTTGCTTATTTAACTTATATCAGAGTATATCATTTGAAATATCAATAACCTCAGATATGCAAATGATACCACCCTTATGGCAGAAAGTAAACTAAAGAGCTTCTTGATAAAAGTGAAAGAAGAGAGTGAAAAAGCTTACTTAAAACTCAACATTCAGAAAACTAAGATCATGGCATCCAGTCCCATCACTTCACGGCAAAACAGTGGAAACAGTGACAGACTTTATTTTCTTGGGCTCTAAAATCACTGCAGATGGTGACTGCAGCCATGAAGTTAAAAGACACTTGCTCCTTGGAAGAATAGCTCTGACAAACCTAGACAGCATATTGAAAAGCAGAAACATTACTTTGTTTTAGGGGATACTGAAGGACAGGGAAGCCTGGTGTATGCGTTCCATGGGGTAGCAAATAGTCAGATACAACTTAGGGATGGAACAACAACAATTTTTGCATTAAATGTAATATATTGGATCCCTTTATAGTGTTAATTAACTACCCATCACAACATGTATATAGATGGAAGCATTTTCATTCCTGTTTGAAAAATAAATCATATCCACATATTTTAAAAAGATCTAAAAAATCCTACTGCCTAGAAGACTCCTGCAGTAGACTCAGTTAAATTAGAGAGGTTTGAATGAAACTATTTTGTTTAAATAGTCACAACTGCCAAATGACTAAATGTTCAGATATCTAAATGTATTAGTAACAAGGAGTAAATCTACCCCAGTTCCAGAAATAATTTGAAATAAATCTTAAATTATTGTTCTTATATTTGATATAGAAGGGGAAGCAGGGTAGGAGAAAGTATTAGCACTAGCTATCATGATGGAGATTGCAATCAGACATGGTTTCCAAGCTGAGCAAATTACATAATCTCCTACTATCAAGGTTTTTCATCTGTAAATGGGGACTATAACTTTTTATGAAGGATCAAATAGTTTTAC
>SJYW01027778.1:252611-265492 GCA_006410735.1 Raphicerus campestris
TGGCAAAACCAATACAGTACTGTAAAATAGAATAAAGTATTAAAAGGAAAAAAATAAAAAAAAAAGAATAATCAAGGCAATCCTATCAGTGTCCTACTCCAGTGAGTTGGCAATCTATAAGAATGTAAAATCAAGTTATGTTGTTTTGCTCAGTTGCTTCCGTCATGTCCAACTCTGCAGTGTCATGGACTACAGCCCACCAGGCTCCTCTGTCCATTCTCCAGGCAAGAATATTGGAGTGGGTTGCCATGCCCTTCTTCCCGACCTAGGGATCACACCTGCATCTTATGTCTCCTGCATTGGCAGGCCAGTTCTTTACCACAAATGCCATCAAGTAAAACCACCATCAAATAGAACTGAATGAGCCTTGCTCTCCAGGAATGGCTGCTACTATGTTACACAACAGACACTTGGAGAAGCTTTTAACTTCCAGTCACAAAGATATCACTTATTAATTCAAGGGTTGTGTGTTAGAAAAAAAATTAGGTTCCAGATTCACATTGGTGTGGGCTTCAATTCTGGTTCAGCGACTTATATATTATTTAGGCTTGCTAAGTCTCAATTTCTTCAACTGTAATATGAAATAATAAATATAATGTTAATATATATCATACTTACATGTGTTTATTTAAAAATATATTTAAACACATTATTTATATTTAAATATGCATTAAATATATATAACAGACTAGTTCAAAATTTGGAAAGGAGTACATCAAGGCTGTATATTGTCATCTTGCTTATTTAACTTATATCAGAGTATATCATTTGAAATATCAATAACCTCAGATATGCAAATGATACCACCCTTATGGCAGAAAGTAAACTAAAGAGCTTCTTGATAAAAGTGAAAGAAGAGAGTGAAAAAGCTTACTTAAAACTCAACATTCAGAAAACTAAGATCATGGCATCCAGTCCCATCACTTCACGGCAAAACAGTGGAAACAGTGACAGACTTTATTTTCTTGGGCTCTAAAATCACTGCAGATGGTGACTGCAGCCATGAAGTTAAAAGACACTTGCTCCTTGGAAGAATAGCTCTGACAAACCTAGACAGCATATTGAAAAGCAGAAACATTACTTTGTTTTAGGGGATACTGAAGGACAGGGAAGCCTGGTGTATGCGTTCCATGGGGTAGCAAATAGTCAGATACAACTTAGGGATGGAACAACAACAATTTTTGCATTAAATGTAATATATTGGATCCCTTTATAGTGTTAGTTAACTACCCATCACAACATGTATATAGATGGAAGCATTTTCATTCCTGTTTGAAAAATAAATCATATCCAGATATTTTTAAAAGATCTAAAAAATCCTACTGCCTAGAAGACTCCTGCAGTAGACTCAGTTAAATTAGAGAGGTTTGAATGAAACTATTTTGTTTAAATAGTCACAACTGCCAAATGACTAAATGTTCAGATATCTAAATGTATTAGTAACAAGGAGTAAATCTACCCCAGTTCCAGAAATAATTTGAAATAAATCTTAAATTATTGTTCTTATATTTGATATAGAAGGGGAAGCAGGGTAGGAGAAAGTATTAGCACTAGCTATCATGATGGAGATTGCAATCAGACATGGTTTCCAAGCTGAGCAAATTACATAATCTCCTACTATCAAGGTTTTTCATCTGTAAATGGGGACTATAACTTTTTATGAAGGATCAAATAGTTTTACTATGTAAAGCACTTGGTATATAATGCCAAGTAGAAAGTGTTTAATAATGACAGCTATTATATTATTATTGCATACAAGACTATTGGGCAGGCCACCAAATTGTTAACCCTGACTCTATTACACAGGATGAATAATCATCATTATAATAGCTATCATCAATATATCATATGAGGATATATTGTGATAATAATTCCATACTTAAAATTCAACGAATATGTCAGATACTAAACTAGTCATTTTACATTAACAGTTTTCATTGAATCTCTTCAGAATAATGCTTTAAAATATATTATTCTAATTTTCAGGGGGAAAAGGTCTCACATAATTAAGTAACTTCTCCAGGATCTTGTAGCTAAGTGAGTTACAAAAGTCATGTTTTTATGGCTCAAAAGACTATCCCCTTCCACTTCATTAATTTACTTTCCATTCAGCTTAGTATTTTCATTAGCACAGAAAGCACACGTATATCTTAATTGCACCCCATTTTTTTCTGTTGAGAAAAGAAGCCAAAGGTCAAAGATTACAAATAACTTGTCCAATATCATCTGATAAGTGGCAGAGTTAGAATCTGGTGACAGAAGTCTTCTGATGAGGAATTTGTTCTTTTTCTGTTTGAACAAAGGTGACTTATATAATGTAGAGAAAAATCAAGTGTCCCAAGTCAAATGAAAAAGAAAAAGAAGAAACAGATGTATTAATGGAGAAGGTGAGCTTAGTGTTCTCTTAACTTTAAAGAAATAGCAGGAAAAAACCCAGTTATTAAAAGCTTTAGGAGCAAAAATTCTATTATGGCATTAGAGGTTTATCTAAAAGAATGTAAAACATATGACATTCCACAGAATCTTTTTCATAAAGAAAAAAAGAGGAGCTGTTATTTCACCTAGCTGTTGCCATAGTTACCTAAAACCCATGACTCTCTGCTGAAATGTAACTTTTTTTCTTCCTACTGTTTGCTTCCATGTGATATGCTTTTCACCTGATGAGTGAATTTCCTGGTCATACTTCACTCATGTCCATCATCTTGGAAATGTTTTTTTCTCCTTATTTTGATCCATCATAACAGCTATTCTTGCTATGCTTGCATAACATTGGATCTAACTGTGTTGAGCATAGTTTGCGCCCCCCACTCCCAACCTCCAAAATCAGTGAACTGCTTTAATTCGGGAGCACTTTAAAAATGCTTCTAGTTTAAAAGCTTTTGGAATTAAACAAGCCAATAAATAAATAAATGAACAAATATACAAAGGAGATATGAATACTGAAAATAAGCTTTCTATGAAAAGTAACATTTAGTAATTAAGTAATGCTTTTTAATGTATTACTTTATTTAATAATAAACCTTGTCATTAATATTATTAGTCTCACTTAAAACTCAGATTGGGTTATAACATGCTTGATCTTTTCTATGTGCTTTCTTTTTTTGCACACACACAAACACACACACACACTAGAGAAAGCTACCAAAAGTGTTTTATTCTAGATTATAAATTGCTGCTTATTTTTGGCATCATTGTTTTCTTGGCCTTGGTTCCAGTTGTTAAGGTTATGGTTATGGTTTAAGGTTCTAGAAATCTAGCTATGTCTATACAGAGTTTAGTTTTTTATGTGTTAGCACTGGAACTAATGTTTCTGTGGATAAAGCCCGTTCTATGTATATATTATGTTCCTGGGTTCTGTGGATATAAAGATAAATTAGAAATGGTTTCTACATTGGAACAGCTGGCAGTCTGTTAGATAAAGACAGGTCTGAAAACCTGAAGAATTATAGGTACTATGTTATAAAATCTGTACAAAGTGTAATGATAGTACACAAGAGGGAAGGTCAATTCTACCTGAATAAGGGCTGTGAATAAACACCTAATGGAATATTTTCACTATAACATGAATTGAAAGGACAACTTCAGAATATCTGTTGCAGTTGTCTGTGCAAGTGACTTTAAGAGAGTTAAAGTGACTACAAGTTAGAATCTACATCCATGAATTAGTGGCTCGTTTGATCCTTTCTCAGTCTAAATGGCCCTTTATAAATAGGAAACTGCATGGTTGACTTGAAATAGGACTGGAGTCAGAAGCTCTGGGGTTTTTTTGTCCTCAGCTGTGTCATCTTAGGCAAATTATTGTACCTTTGGGGGCCTCACTATGTTTTACAAAATGTAGGTACAACACTACAGACTAATGGCAGTCTCTCAGGTAAGAGTTAATAAATTCTATGAATTTCTCTGAAAACTCCATTTTTTGTGTGTGAAGTAAAAGATATTTGAAATCAAGAAAAAGAAGAAGGCTTTTTTTTTTTTTTTTTTTACCAAAGGGGCTGAGTATAACTACTTAGGAAGATATTAATGAATTCACTAAGTGTGGAAGCTATTTAGTCTCACCATCTCACACAGTCTAGTTTTTCATTTGAGTGCTCAATTCAGGCAAAAGCATTTAAATTAGTGATATGTTTATTATAGAACCTAAGTTTGTAAAGTGAAAGAGATACCAAAACAATTTCCATATTAATTAAATCAGTCATTCTTAGGGCTGGCTCTGCATTAGAATTACAGTAGAAGGTTTTAAAACTACAGATGCTTGAACTTCACAGTGGACCTCCTGAATATGATTTTCTGGCAGAAGGTAGATGGTGGAGCACATAAAATTTTTAAGTTCTTAAGTGAGTGATTTAGAAGATACTGAGAACCGCTGCCTTGTTGTCCAGTTGCAGAGTTATGTCCCACTCGACCCCATGGGCTGTAGCATGCAGGCTTCCCTGTCCTTCCCCATCTCTTGGAGTTAGGTCAGTTGCATTGATTTAATTACATTAAATCGATATAAATAACTGATCTTCATTTTTAAAGGACTTTAACCAGAAATGTGCAAAGGAATGGAAATAGTCAGCTAGAACTGAGGTTGACTGTAACCACACATAGCAATACTGCTCACAGCAGGTGGTCATAAATGTTCACTCATTTCACCTTCCTTACTTAAAGTATTGTTTGCTGACTTTTCTTCAGTGGTCTTTGTCCCCTGTATTTCCTAATTTTATTTTTAACACCAGTTACTCCACAGTGGTTTAATCACAGAATGATGTTAAATAAAATGCTGCAACTATTTTAACCCAGTGTTTACATACTAGACACAAAAAAATTATCTAGAAGTAAAATTGAATACAATCATAAAAAAGAGAAAAATTCCACTCAATAATCAATAAATGAATATAGTAAGTTAACATAATTTGGTACTGCTCATGTAATTAAGTGGCTTCCCAGGTGGCTCAGTGGTAAAGAATCTGCCAGCCAGTACAGGAGATGCAGGAGACATGGGTTCAATCCCTAGATCAGGAAGATCTCCTGAAAGAGGAAATGACAACCCACTCCAGTATTTTTGCCTCAAAAATATCATGGACAGATGATGCTGGCAAGCTACAGTCCATGTGTCACAAAGAGTTGTGCACAACTGAGCACACACACACACGTAATTAAATATCAATTAGTATTTGTCTATGAAGCTTCAGTGTGGATGTTGTAACTTTTTGGTAATTTAGATAATCCATCGGTTTTTCTAGCTCAGAAAAGCTGTACAGTTAAGGAAAGCATTATAACTAACTGAAAAATCCCATGTTCAAGCTTAACAGTATTTTAAGCAGTAACAGAGGATGTGAGAGATGAGTTTTGCACTATATAGATTAAGGTAGGAGGTCTGAAGGCTTATTGAAATAGATTTTTTTGAAGCACATTTTTCCAGCCTTTCCTGCACAAATCCACTCCTTGCTCTTGGTAAATAGCTGACATTAGTGACACCAGATATTACAGTGGCCATTTTCAATGAGTTTCAATAGGTTCATTTTAAAGTTGTAGGAACTTGTGTGGAGTTTGTGGGTGAGGGGTGGGGGAGGGGGGTTTTGGGGAAGCAGTTCACATTTCAAAATTGCAGAGTTCCAGGTGAGAAGGCAAGATTCTTCCCATCAATATTGATCTTATTTCCATAAAGCACAGCTAGTCAAAAGTGCTGTATTAGAAATGGTTGGAACACAGGCAGACAAGCATTCCTTCTACCTTATAGTTTTAAAATAATAAATAATTAAAAGCATATTTCTTTGGCTACCTTTTGCCCCTAATCCAAAGTGAAAAAATCAGAATAGGAAAAATAGAAACTAAATTTCAAAATAGTGATCTCTTATCCTATACCTCAAAAGTTTACACATGTTTAGGGAAAATGCTCATTTCTTCTGCATCCTATTTAAAAAAGTGAGTCAGGATGGGTCAGATCCTTTGGCTAAAGATATCATCACAGATATGTCCTTGGAAATATAGAGTGGTTGTGCAACTAGGCTGCCTGAGAACAAATTTTGTCTCTGCTACTTACTAGCTTTGATNAAGGTTTTAAAACTACAGATGCTTGAACTTCACAGTGGACCTCCTGAATATGATTTTCTGGCAGAAGGTAGATGGTGGAGCACATAAAATTTTTAAGTTCTTAAGTGAGTGATTTAGAAGATACTGAGAACCGCTGCCTTGTTGTCCAGTTGCAGAGTTATGTCCCACTCGACCCCATGGGCTGTAGCATGCAGGCTTCCCTGTCCTTCCCCATCTCTTGGAGTTAGGTCAGTTGCATTGATTTAATTACATTAAATCGATATAAATAACTGATCTTCATTTTTAAAGGACTTTAACCAGAAATGTGCAAAGGAATGGAAATAGTCAGCTAGAACTGAGGTTGACTGTAACCACACATAGCAATACTGCTCACAGCAGGTGGTCATAAATGTTCACTCATTTCACCTTCCTTACTTAAAGTATTGTTTGCTGACTTTTCTTCAGTGGTCTTTGTCCCCTGTATTTCCTAATTTTATTTTTAACACCAGTTACTCCACAGTGGTTTAATCACAGAATGATGTTAAATAAAATGCTGCAACTATTTTAACCCAGTGTTTACATACTAGACACAAAAAAATTATCTAGAAGTAAAATTGAATACAATCATAAAAAAGAGAAAAATTCCACTCAATAATCAATAAATGAATATAGTAAGTTAACATAATTTGGTACTGCTCATGTAATTAAGTGGCTTCCCAGGTGGCTCAGTGGTAAAGAATCTGCCAGCCAGTACAGGAGATGCAGGAGACATGGGTTCAATCCCTAGATCAGGAAGATCTCCTGAAAGAGGAAATGACAACCCACTCCAGTATTTTTGCCTCAAAAATATCATGGACAGATGATGCTGGCAAGCTACAGTCCATGTGTCACAAAGAGTTGTGCACAACTGAGCACACACACACACGTAATTAAATATCAATTAGTATTTGTCTATGAAGCTTCAGTGTGGATGTTGTAACTTTTTGGTAATTTAGATAATCCATCGGTTTTTCTAGCTCAGAAAAGCTGTACAGTTAAGGAAAGCATTATAACTAACTGAAAAATCCCATGTTCAAGCTTAACAGTATTTTAAGCAGTAACAGA
Source organism: Raphicerus campestris (assembly GCA_006410735.1). Lineage (NCBI taxonomy): Eukaryota > Metazoa > Chordata > Mammalia > Artiodactyla > Bovidae > Raphicerus > Raphicerus campestris. Next base: position 259,731 of record SJYW01027778.1, read on the forward strand.
GGATGTGAGAGATGAGTTTTGCACTATATAGATTAAGGTAGGAGGTCTGAAGGCTTATTGAAATAGATTTTTTTGAAGCACATTTTTCCAGCCTTTCCTGCACAAATCCACTCCTTGCTCTTGGTAAATAGCTGACATTAGTGACACCAGATATTACAGTGGCCATTTTCAATGAGTTTCAATAGGTTCATTTTAAAGTTGTAGGAACTTGTGTGGAGTTTGTGGGTGAGGGGTGGGAGAGGGGGGTTTTTGGGAAGCAGTTCACATTTCAAAATTGCAGAGTTCCAGGTGAGAAGGCAAGATTCTTCCCATCAATATTGAACTTATTTCCATAAAGCACAGCTAGTCAAAAGTGCTGTATTAGAAATGGTTGGAACACAGGCAGACAAGCATTCCTTCTACCTTATAGTTTTAAAATAATAAATAATTAAAAGCATATTTCTTTGGCTACCTTTTGCCCCTAATCCAAAGTGAAAAAATCAGAATAGGAAAAATAGAAACTAAATTTCAAAATAGTGATCTCTTATCCTATACCTCAAAAGTTTACACATGTTTAGGGAAAATGCTCATTTCTTCTGCATCCTATTTAAAAAAGTGAGTCAGGATGGGTCAGATCCTTTGGCTAAAGATATCATCATAGATATGTCCTTGGAAATATAGAGTGGTTGTGCAACTAGGCTGCCTGAGAACAAATTTTGTCTCTGCTACTTACTAGCTTTGATATCCTGTACAAGTTACATAATATCTCTAAACCTCAAGTGTTTTTTTTCTAATCTTTAATATGGGGAAGGTTAGTTTATTAAATGAATTAATGCACAAAACCACTCAGAACAGGGCCTCACACTTGCTAATCAATCAATGAATATTAGCTATTTTCATTATTTACCTGTTTAAGCCTGAGTATTCATATTTTTTTAGAAGAAGATTTAATCTAAGTAATATTCCCCTAAGTTCCTAATGGTAATAATCACTATAGACATTTAGTAAATGATGTCTTCCCAGGACCCTCCTTTGAATATTCTTATCAATAGGATTCCTGGGATATGGCCAGAGATTTGTATTTTCAATTTATACACTGAATTTTATTGGGAATAAAATTTCAGAAATATTGACCTAAATCATTTTTTTTTACTTAATCATCTAAATACTCTATTCATCCATTGGTTCAACAAATACTTCATGAGCTCTTACAATTTGCCTGGCATCGTATTATGTGCTAGGAGATAGAGTGATGAACCAAGTACTTTTTATTCATTAGATTTTAAGACCCAACTACAGCATATTGGACAAAAAATCACACAAATCTCTATGGAACTATAATTGTGAAGTGTGTTATAAAGGAAAATTACAAAATATGTTGAGAGCTCTTGACAGAGGACATTTTCTAGGCTTCGCAGGAGAAGAACAGATGGGAAAGGAGGTTTCTGAAGACCTGCCAAAAGAAGTGATGGCTAAGGTTCTTTTAAGCTTTGATATTGTATGTCCTGCACACCTTACCTGCCAAGAGGAGAAGAAGGATGCTGGGCTGAGTAGATTAGGGTTTGCAGGGTTGCGCCCTCCCATGTACTCATCTGTGCAAACGTCACAGTTTTCTGCATCTCTCCAGTCCCAGTATGGAATTGTGAAGTTCTCATCCCCAGTCAGCTTCTGGATTTCTTGTTCCCACAGCAGCAGGAAGAGTCTATGCCAAGGCAGGAAACCCGGGGCTTCGTGAGCAAAATCAACGTCTCTCCAGACTTCAGAGTCCCCAAGCAGCGTGTCCCTTGACACATAATAATGCATCCAGACAAAGAGGTCATAAACACTGACGTCCTTAAACAGGGGTGTTGTTCCATGATTCATTTGGCCATAGGTGCCCGTGGGGATGACGTAGTCTGGGCTGGTGGTATGTTTTGCCAAAGTGAGATAGGCAAGAAATTTATTCTTCTCTGGGACACTCAAATCAAAGATGTTTCTTCTCACCAAAAGTCGCCTTTCTGTGCAGCGTGGTCCCCGAAATCCAAACTTACAACTTCCGCAGTTGAATCCCATGAAGTTGCCAAAGCACTGGCAGGTTCTGTTATAAAAGATGGAGGGCCAAGACTCGCGGTCGTCCACCCCCACGAAGGGGAACTGAGGTCCGAGTGGTGCCGTGGACAGAATGACGTCCTGACAGGAGCCCCTGCCCGAGAGCCGGCCACAGGGGCTCCCGTCGCCCACCCAGGGCGGGCAGCACTCCTTCTCCGTCAGGCTCTTGGAGGAGGCACAGGCTCGAGGGAAGTGGCCGGCAGAGGTCCGGAAACTCCATAGCAGGCCGTACAGGGCAGCCAGGAGCATTCTTTCTCCAGTCCTCACACGGTCTGCCTGAACTGGTTAATGGAGCCACACTCTTCCCTTTCCAGCTCCCCACTCAGTGACTATCACATGTTTTGGCTAAGATCTATATAATACCACTCCCACCTCCAGCATTAAACCCTCTCAGCCTTTATCTAAGCTTTCATCTTCTGAAAACCACATGACTAACTTTTCTCTGGAGTTGGCATATATCCCATCAGTGGGACAGGCCTATGTTAAAGTGAGAAACACTATTCACCATTAGTAGTTTTAAGTCTTATGGTTAGAATAATACTAATAATACCATCTAATCTACATAAACCCAGTTAATTGACTATATAACTAGTGATATTACAATTTGAAAATAAGAAGTCATGTCAGGAATAGAGCCTCTTTATTAAGACAAGTCAGGTAGTGTTAGAGATTTTGGACGTAAGATGGTTTGTTTCTCAAAGACCATAAATAATAAATAGGCCAAGGCATTGGTAGGATTTGGCTTTGCAGGAAGAGACATTTTTCAGAACCTAGAGATTATTTCTTATATCTGAAGTGTATTTATTTTATACAAAGTATCAGAAGATTAAAACTTTTTCTGATATGCTTCCAGATTATCTTCATGCCAGCTGCTGCTTGCTGTCTAATTGCTCATTTTCTGAATATTGCTAAGGATAGGTCACTTTGATAGCTGGGTCGTCAGCTTTACTTTTGAAACGTTTTCTGGTGAATATTTGAAAGAAATCTTCCCAGGTGGCTCAGTAGTAAAGAATCTGTCTGCCAGTGCAGGAGAATCAAGAGACATAGATTCAGTCCTTGGCTTGGGAAGATCCTCTGGAGGAGGAAATGGCAACCCATTCCAGTATTCTTGCCTGGAAAATCCTATGGACAGAGGAGTTGGTGGGCTATAGTCCATGAAGTCACAAAAAGACAGACATGACTGGGCAATAGAAAACACAGCACACATTAGAAAGGAAACTTTTTTATTGAAGTGTAGGTGGTTGTCAATATTTTATTAGTTTCAGGTATACAACATAGTGATTCAATATTTTATTGTTATACCAAAGTTATTATAAAATATTGGTTATATTACCTGTGCTACACAATATGTATTTCTGCTTATTTATATATAGTATTATATATATAATAGTTTATACTTTTCTCATTTTAATGCTTTCACCACCTTGTTTCACCCTTAAGTTCTAGAAATCAGTAATTCATCTGAAGTTTTGTTTGCAATTTGGTCTTGTAAAGGAGTTCTCATTGTAGTGAGTGAGTGAATAAGTTCTGATACATTTATTCAACAAATTTTTATTGATCATGCAAATTCTTTCAAGATTTTTTGTCTCTATGTATATAGTGAGATAAATAAACTGAAATGCATGGATAGAAATATCATTTTACCACTACACTAGTTTTTAAATGAGTAGTATAGAAAATCAGAACATCAGACTTTTAATGGAGAGACATCTTTAAGAACTGAGGATATAGAAAAGATTGAATAGTTTGAGATAATAATGCATGAGTTTTTCAATAGAAGTGTCCTCTGAGTCAAGCTTTAGAGGATAGGCATAAGTTGGAAAGACAAATGAGAATGGAGACAATACTTCAGGCAGGGGAAACTGAGGAGAGATGAGAGCTGTATTTTTCATCTGCTGAGTGGGAGCATGAGCTTCATGTATGCACCCACACCATAAGGGATTAAACCTGAGCCCAGTCCATGTGCTGTGCTGTGCTTAGTTCCTCAGTTGTGTCTGACTCTTTGTGACCCCAGGGACTGTAGACCACCAGGCTCCTCTGTCCATGGGGATTCTCCAAGCAAGAATACTGGAGTGGGTTGCTATGCCTTCCTCTACGGGATCTTCCCAATCCAGGAATCGAACCCAGGTCTCCTGCATTGCAGGTGGTCTTTACCATCTGAAGCACCAGGGACCCAATCCATGGAGGGGCTTAAAAACTAAGTGGTTTGAACTAAAGTGAGTTGAAGAGCTAGAAGATAAAAGAGTCAAGTCTAAGTTGTCCCTCTGAGGCTTTTTTTTTTTCCTTATCCTGTTCCATACTTAAAGCTAGTGGCCCCTTGAACTTGCAGAACAAGGCAAGAAGATGAAAACTGAAAAAGCAGCAGGGATGCAGAGAAGGTCATCGCTACATGTGATGCCGGAATGTCAGCCTTTCTGTTCTCTTCCCATTCTGCTTGAGTTTGTCTTGCTATTTAGAAAAAATATCGAGGTCGCCCTACAACTCTCTTGAGACTCAAGTAGCCGTTTTAGGTGGAAGGAAGCAGTGTGTGCATGAGAAGAAGAGAAAAGAAGTTTCCATGGAAATGCTGCCTCTGGCTGGATCAGAAAGTCATCACATGATCTCCACAAGGAGGCTTAATCTTTTTTCTTCTTGATTTCAGAGCCACAGAAAGACTAACACAAGGCTTCTTGTCCCTGGAAGTCTTGCTTCTATGTTACTTATAAGCATATGTGACCTTTTATAATTCTGTTCCATCTACTTACAGACAGAACTTAACTTCTCATGTTCAATTTAATTAGAAATTTTGCTTTATATCCCCCCCTGCTCCCCGTCCCCCACAGGCTCCGCATCAAGCTTCCCAGTGAATAACTGAGAAAGCCTCCATCACATCACTGGGCTTCTGTGTCTATTATCCCAAGTCTCTTTTTCATACTCTTCAGAGCATGCTTAGAGGAATTCTGATGTACTTTGTCCTCTTAATTTCATTTGCAAAACTGATAACCTTAAATCGGTAGACTTCTTTGTTAGTCTCAAATATAGGACATTATCTCATCTGGCCTATTTGTAAAACAGTCTTATTGCTATTACAAAACTCTTTGGAGAAATGTCTATTGTTATAGTCACTATGGAGAACAGCATGTAGGTTGCTTTAAAAACTGAAAATAAAGCTACTATATGATTTAACAAGTCCACTCCTGGCCATATATTAACAGAAATCATAATTCTAAAAGATGCATGCACTCCTGTGTTCACTGCAGCCCAATTTACTATAGCCAAGACATGNCCAGCTTGTGCTTCTTCCAGCCCAGCATTTCTCATAATGTACTCTGCACATAAGTTAAATAAGCAGGGTGACAATATACTTCATGAATGTTCACTTATAATCTCATATTGTCTATAATTAGGGAATTAGAAACAGGAGATTTGATTAGATTCAAATTCAATTTTGCATTTATTTTGTTTAGAATGACTTTATATGTGTTTCTGTGTACTGTTTATTTAAAGACATCAGAGGATGCTGTTGTCTTATTTTTGCAGTTATTTTTTTAATTTGTTATCAATATTTATTAACTACACTTGTGATATCATTGAACAAGTAACATTAGACTTTTTTTAAATGTAGAGTTTTATTTTAAAATTCCAGCATATTTTAAAATCCCTGATATGGGGTGGGAGGGGGGAGGGGAATTCAGGATTGGGAGCTCGTATGCACC
>SJYW01027778.1:265730-277832 GCA_006410735.1 Raphicerus campestris
AAAAAAAAAAAATAAGAGAAAAATAAATAAATAAATAAAAATAAAATCACTGATCAGAATATTCTGTTTATTTATTTTTAAAATATAAATTTATTTAATTGGAGGCTCATTACTTTGCAATATTGTATTGATTTTGCCACACGTCAACATGAATCTGCCACAGGTGTACACGTGTTCCCCGTCTTGAACCCTCTGCATACCATCCCTCTGGGTCATCCCAGTACACCAATCCCAGGCATCCTGTATTCTACTATTCCCTCCAGAGTGTTTTTTATCTCATTTATTGCATTATTCATTATATATTGACTCTTTTTTATTACTTCTAGGTCCTTGTTAAAACTTTCTTGCATCTTCTCAATCCTTGTTTCCAGGCTATTTATCTGTGATTCTATTTTGTTTTCAAGAGTTTGGATCATTTTCACTATCATTATTCAGATTTCTTTATCAGGTAGATTCCCTATCTCTTCCTCTTTGGTTTTTTTGGTGGGCATGTATCCTGTTCCTTTACCTGCTGGGTATTCCTGTGTCTCTTCATCTTGTTTATATTGCTGTGTTTGGGGTGGCCTTTCTGTATTCTGGCAGTTTGTGGAGTTCTCTTTATTGGAGAGTTTCCTCACTGTGGATGGGGGTTGTATGGGTGGCTTGTCAAGGTTTCCTGGTTATGGAAGCTTGTGTCGGTGTTCTGGTGGGTGGAGCTGGATATTTTCTCTCTAGAGTGGAATGAAGTGTCCAGTAATGAGTTATGAGATTCAGTGGGTTTGGAGTGACTTTGGGCAGCCTGTATATTGAAGCTTAGGGCTGTGTTCCTGTGTTGCTAGAGAATTTACATGGTATGTTTTTCTCTGAGACTAGTTGGCCCTAGGATGGTGTTTGGTTTCAGTGTAGGTGTGGAGGCGTTTGATGAGCTCCTGTCAATTAATGTTCCCTGGAGTCAGGAGTTCGCCGATGTTCTCAGGATTTGGACTTAAGCCTCCTGCTTCTGGTTTTCAGTTTTATTTTTACAGTAGCCTCAAGACTTGTCCATCTATACAGCACTGTTGATAAAACATCTAGGTTAAAGATGAAAAGTTTCTCCACAGTGAGGGACACCCAGAGAGGTTCACAGAGTTACATGGAGAGGAAAAGACAGAGGAAGGAGACAGATGTGGCCAGGAGGATAAAAGGGGGAATCAAAAGGAGAGAGACAGATCCAGCCAGTAATCAGTTCCCTAAGTCTTCTCCACCTTCCAGAACACACAAAGAGATTCACAGAGTTGGGTAGAGAAGAGAAAGGGGAGGGAAGAGATAGAAGTAATGTAGTGAAGAAAAAGGAGAGTCCAAAGGGGGGAGAGCAGTCAAGCCAGTAATCTCGCTCCCAAGTAAAAATGGGCACTGAAGATTGGGTTCTTAGAGGTACAACATTGATAACAAATACCAAAAAGCAAAGATTAAAAATCTAGAGTAGAGGTTGGATTTTCAAAAATACAATATTAAAGAAAAGAGAAAACAAAGTCGCAAAAATTATAAAATATATATATGAAGTTTGCTTTAAAAATAGGGTGTCTCTTTTTTCAAAGTAATAGTAGGTTATAAAAATGAAAATTAAAAGAGTAATAGAGGACTTAAAAATTAAAATTTTTTTAAATAAATAATGATAGTAAAAATAGTAAAAATATATCTAGGACTTTCTCTGGTGTTGTTGTAGGCAGTGTGGGGTCAGTTCATTTTTGGATAGTTCCTTCATCTGCCTTATATTTTTCAAGATCTATAGGCCCCTTCCTATGTAGTTGGTACTAACTACAGGGATTTAATCTATTGCACCTGTCCCTTCCAAGGAGGTTCCCTCTGTTTTAGCTTCTTTTGTCTGCTGGTCTCTTCAGTGTCTAGGGGGACGGTAGTGGACACTTTTTTAGGCTCACTTGTTCAGTCGCGCTGTGGGGAGGGAAGGATGCTGCAAACAAATAACACTGGCGAGTGCTTGCAGTGTCTCAGCCACACTGGGCCTGCCCCCCCTCACAGCATGTGTGCTCTCCCTGTCTAACCTGCTTAGGCTGTAGGTTGCTCTGCCGGGAACTGTCTGAGGCCAGCTCTGGGTTGTATGCACTTCCCAGGTCTAAGCCGCTCAGGTTCAGGTAATCAGGTGGTCCTCAGAGGTGAAGACTGAGCAGCTCAGATGACTAGGTATTTGGCGAGTGAGCTCACTGCGACTTATCACCTCCCCTGTCCCTGCCGCTTGGTTTTCTGGGTGTACAACAGGTGCAGCTTCTCAGGCGGATGTTGACCATACAGAATCCCAAGAAATCTTGGTTAGCAACAAAGCCTACTTGCAGTTTGGTAGATGATGCCTCTCTGGGGCCGCAACTGACTCCTTCTGGCTCTGGCTGCCCTCGCCTGCCTGTCAGCGGAGGGGAGGGATGGGCCGGTCTGCTGCTGGCTAGCTCTGCTCAGTCCTTTGTTCTGTGAGCGGGCCTGGTGGTGTCTTAGGTTAGGGCTTTTCGCGTGGTAGCTATCCCACAGTCTGGTTTGCTATCCCAAGTTAGTTCCCTCTGATTGCCCTCGGGGCATTCAGGCCTGCTCCTTACCCTAAGCAATGCATCCCTCACCTCCCTGCCCAGCCCCCGCTTGCTAGTGGTGGATGCAGGTGTCTGCATTGCTTCTCCTCTGGGAGTTACCATTGGGCACGTAATCTGTGGGGTTTAATTATTTATTTATTTTTCCTCCTGGTTATGTTGCCCTCTGTAGTTCCAATGCTCACCACAGACTCGGCAGTGAGAGTGTTTCCTGGTGTTTGGAAACTTCTTTTTTAAGACTCCCTTCCCGGGATGGAGCTCTGCCCCTACCTCTTTGTCTCTCTTTTTATCTTTTATATTTTTTCCTTCCTTCTTTTGAAGACAATGGGCTGCTTTTCTGGGTGCCTGATGTCCTCTGCTGGCATTCAGAAGTTGTTTTGTGAAATTTACTCAGTGTTCAATGTTCTTTTGATGAATTTGTGGAGGAGAAAGTGGTCTCCCCATCCTATTCCTCCACCATCTTCTCTGCTATCTGCACTGTTAGCTTTTAAATTGATCCGTGGTTTAAGGTGACGTCAGGTGGTCTTCTCTATTATATAGTTTTTTAAAGCAGAGACATTACTTTGCCAATGAAGATCCATCTGGTTAAAGCTATGGTTTTTCTAGTAGTCATGTGTGGGCATGAGAGTTGAACTATAAAGAAAGCTGAGTGCCAAAGAATGGCTGCTTTTGAACTGTTGTGTTGGGAAAGACTCTTGAGTGTCCCTTGTACTGCAAGGAGATTCAACCAGTCCATCTGAAAGGAAATCAGTCCTGAATATTCATTGGAAGGACTGATGCTGAAGCTGAAACTCCAATACTTTGGCCACTTGATGCGAAGAGCTGATTCATTTGAAAAGACCCTGATGCTGGGAAAGATTGAAGGCAGGAGGAGAAGGGGATGACAGAGGGTAAGATGGTTGGATGGCATCACCAACTTGGTAGACATAAGTTTGAGTAAGCCCCAGGGGTTGGTGATGGACAGGGAAGCCTGGCATACTGCAGTCCATGGGGTTGCAGAGTCAGAGATGGCTGAGGGACTGAACTGAACTAACAAACTTTTACCTCATGGCTTCATCATTCACTAGTTGTTTCTTACATCCAGAATTTCAACTAAAGATTACAAGAATAGGTAATTTTGTAGTTCTATGTCTCCACTAGTATTTATTAAATGTGATTCTTTTGTTAAAAAATGACTTTTCCTCACCAACTATTTGGCTACTCTGAAATATGCTCAATACAAGAAAGGTGGGGAAATGTTCAATTCTTACTCCTGATTTACTGATTTTCAGAATAATGATTTGATGCCCTAACAACCTCTAAACAGAACCTATATTTTTGTTTTAACTCTCATGAAGACTTCTGGAGTTTTATGTATTTGCTGTGTTTCCTTTAGATGTAAAAATTGATGCATCTTTGCTCAATATTCAGTTTATTAGTGGCTATTAGCCAAACTACATTATGATATGTTAAACATTGATTTTTATGATTGTGTTAGGTCTATGCTAGTGAAGAACTGAAGGGGGGAAATTGTAACCACTAACTCTCTAAATTCTAAGTTTAAACTCATTAAATTTATTCAGTAAATATTGAGCATCTACTATGCCTCTGACCCTGTACTAAATACTGAAGAAATGAAAAGCTGTATAAGTCACAGGCCTCAGCTGCCCCTGGATTTGATGCCCTGAAGTTAGACTTTCTTTTTTAAGCTAAGATCTACGAATTATCAATTCATAGGTCCCATGGCAAGAGAAAAGGGAGGAGGGAATAAGCATATAATTACATCTTGTTCAGTATTATCATTTGTTGGAACTTCAGTGTATTCAGCCATACCAAATAGGGCTCTCTTGAGTCTTAAATGGTATAATACATGTTAAACACTCCACACAAGATCTGACACCTATTAAGTACTCAATAAATGTTGAAACTGTTGTTATTAAAGAACAAAAATTGGGTATGGATTGTGTTCATCGGTACAGGGTTCTCATTAGTTCTATATCTTTTCAGTGTGAAGAGCTAGGAAATAGCCATTTTATTAGATATAATTAAATACCATTCTTATAAATTGGCCCCTTTTTCTCTTTCCAGCAACCTCACTTGCCCTTTCTCTCCAATTAAATCCTTATTTTCTAAGATACTAAACTTTTGTCATTATACTGAGAAATCATGCTTCCTCAGGACTCTGAACTTAGCACAGGCTCCTTCCCCAATAAAAATCCTTCCTTTTTTGTTTCATTTTCACAGTCTTGTTACAATGAAAGAGTAAGCTCAGATATTAAGGAAGACCTTGCTAACATACAAACCTCCTTCAAGGATGTGTTGTGGGACTTTCCTCTATTTTCTCAGTGAACCATGGGATCACATTTGTCATTGCATTCATCTCACTCAGCACTGGATTAGAAGAGTCATCGTGATAAAGTAGAAAGCAATAGGATTCAGAATAGTTCATATTAACTTTGGTGTTGCCATGTTCTGTGTGACTTTGGGCAAAGCACCTAAACTCTCTGATTTTAAACTTCTTCAGTTAAAAGTCATAGTGCCTGCCTTTGTTGTTGTTCAGTCGCTACTCATGTAAGACTCTTGGCAGTGCCATGGACTGCAGCACACCGGGCTTCCCTGTCCTTCACTGTCTCCCAGAGTTTGCTTAAACTCATGTCCTTTGAGTTAGTGATGCCATCCAACCATCTCATCCTCTGTCNCTACATTATGATATGTTAAACATTGATTTTTATGATTGTGTTAGGTCTATGCTAGTGAAGAACTGAAGGGGGGAAATTGTAACCACTAACTCTCTAAATTCTAAGTTTAAACTCATTAAATTTATTCAGTAAATATTGAGCATCTACTATGCCTCTGACCCTGTACTAAATACTGAAGAAATGAAAAGCTGTATAAGTCACAGGCCTCAGCTGCCCCTGGATTTGATGCCCTGAAGTTAGACTTTCTTTTTTAAGCTAAGATCTACGAATTATCAATTCATAGGTCCCATGGCAAGAGAAAAGGGAGGAGGGAATAAGCATATAATTACATCTTGTTCAGTATTATCATTTGTTGGAGCTTCAGTGTATTCAGCCATACCAAATAGGGCTCTCTTGAGTCTTAAATGGTATAATACATGTTAAACACTCCACACAAGATCTGACACCTATTAAGTACTCAATAAATGTTGAAACTGTTGTTATTAAAGAACAAAAATTGGGTATGGATTGTGTTCATCGGTACAGGGTTCTCATTAGTTCTATATCTTTTCAGTGTGAAGAGCTAGGAAATAGCCATTTTATTAGATATAATTAAATACCATTCTTATAAATTGGCCCCTTTTTCTCTTTCCAGCAACCTCACTTGCCCTTTCTCTCCAATTAAATCCTTATTTTCTAAGATACTAAACTTTTGTCATTATACTGAGAAATCATGCTTCCTCAGGACTCTGAACTTAGCACAGGCTCCTTCCCCAATAAAAATCCTTCCTTTTTTGTTTCATTTTCACAGTCTTGTTACAATGAAAGAGTAAGCTCAGATATTAAGGAAGACCTTGCTAACATACAAACCTCCTTCAAGGATGTGTTGTGGGACTTTCCTCTATTTTCTCAGTGAACCATGGGATCACATTTGTCATTGCATTCATCTCACTCAGCACTGGATTAGAAGAGTCATCGTGATAAAGTAGAAAGCAATAGGATTCAGAATAGTTCATATTAACTTTGGTGTTGCCATGTTCTGTGTGACTTTGGGCAAAGCACCTAAACTCTCTGATTTTAAACTTCTTCAGTTAAAAGTCATAGTGCCTGCCTTTGTTGTTGTTCAGTCGCTACTCATGTAAGACTCTTGGCAGTGCCATGGACTGCAGCACACCGGGCTTCCCTGTCCTTCACTGTCTCCCAGAGTTTGCTTAAACTCATGTCCTTTGAGTTAGTGATGCCATCCAACCATCTCATCCTCTGTCAACCCCTTCTCCTCCTGCCCTTAATCTTTCCCAGCATCAGGGTCTTTTCCAAGGGGACAAATCTTCACATCAGGTTGGCAAAGTATACTTTCAGCTTCAGAATCAGTTCTTCAGAGTTGATTTCCTTTAGGATTGAGTGGTTTGATCTGGCTGTCCAAGAGACTCTCAGGAGTCTTTTCCAGCACCAAAGTTCAAAAGTATCAATTCTTCAGTGCTCAGTCTTCTATGCTGACTGTGTGACTTTACTCTCACATCCGTGTGTGACTACTGAAAAAGCTTTGACTATATGGATCTTTGTCAACAAAGTGATGCCAACAAAATTTGTTTTGTAATATGCTTCTTAGGTTTTTCATAGCCTTTCTTACAAGGAGCAAGTGTATTTTAATTTTATGGCCGCAGTCACCATCTGCAGAGATTATGGAGCCCAAGAAAATGAAATTGTCTACTGTTTCTATTTTTTCTCCATCTATTTGCCATGAAGTGATGGGACAAGATGCCATGATTTTTTTTTTTCAGTGCTGAGTTTTAGGCTAGTTTTTCACTCTCCTCTTCACCTTCATCAGGAAGCTCTTTAGTTCCTCTTTACTTTCTGCTATTAGGGTGGTATCATCTGCATATCTGAGAATATTTCTCCCAGTATTCTTGATTCCAGCTTGAGCTTCATCCAGCCCAGAATTTCGCATAATGTACTCTTCATATCAATTAAATAAGAAGAGTGACAATATACAGCCTTTATGTACTCCTTTCTGAATTTTGAACCAGTCTGTTTTTCCAGGTCTGGTTTTAACTGTTGTTTCTTGACCTGCATACAGATTTCTCAAGAGGCAGGTCAGGTGGTCTGGAATTCCCATCTCTTTAAGAATTTTCCATAAATGTTGTGATCCACAGAGACAAAGGATTTAGCATAATCAGTGAAGCAGAAGTAGATATTTTTCTGGAATTCCCTTGCTTTTTCTGTGATCCAACGGATTTGACAATTTAATCTCTGGTTCCTCTCTATACCTTTTCTAAATCCAGCTTGTACATCTGGAAGTTCTTGGTTCACGTACTAGTATAGTACTAGCATAGGTTCAAGCATAGCTTGAAGGATTTTGAGCATTACCATGCTAGCATGTGAAATAGGTGCAATTATGCAGTAGTTTGAACATTCTTTGACATTGCCCTCCTTTGAGATTAGGATGAAAACTGACGTTTTCCAATCCTGTGGCTACTGCTAAATTTTCCAAATTTTCTGGTATACTGAGTGCAGTACTTTCACAGCATCATTTTTTAGGATTTGAAATAGCTCAACTGAAATTCCATCACCTCCACTAGTTTTGTTCATAATATTGCTTCCTATGGTCCTCTAGACTTCATACTCCAGGATATCTGACTCTAGGTGAGTGGTCACACCATTGTGGTTATACCTAGGCCACTAAGACCTTTTTTTGTATAGCTCTTCTGTGTATTCTTTACACCTCTTCTCAATCTCTTCTGCTTCTGCTGGGTTCTTGCAGTCTCTGTCCTTTATTGTGTCCATGTTTGCATAAAATATTCCTTGGTATCTGGTTTTCTTGAAGAGATCTCTAGTCTTTGCCATTCTATTGTTTTCCTCTATTTCTTTGCACTGTTCACTTAAGAAGGCTTTCTTGTCTCTTCTTGCTATTCTTTGAATCTCTGCATTCAGTTGGGAATATCTTTTCCCTTTCTCCTTTGTTTTTTGCTTCTTTTCTTTTTATCCAGCTGTTTGTTAGGCCCTCTCAGACAACCATTTTTTCTTCTTGCCTATCTTTTTCTTTGGGATGGCTTTGGTCACCACCTCCTCTACACTGTTATAAGCCTCTGTCTATAGTTCTTCCAGCACTCTGTTTATCAGTTATAATCCCTTGAATCTATTTGCCCTTTCTACTGTGTAATCATAGGGGATTTGATTTAGGTCATACCTGAATGGCCTAGTGGTTTTCCCTACTTTGTCCAATTTAAGTCTGAATTTGGCAATAAGGAGTTCATGATCTGGGCCACAGTCGGTTCCAGATCTTGTCTTTGCTGACCGTATAGAGCTCTGGCAGAAGAAGAAGGGGACAACAGAGGATGAGATGGTTGGATAGCATCAGGAGCTGGGAGTTGGTGATGGACAGGGAAGCCTGATGTGCTGCAGTCCATGGGGTCACAAAGAATCAGACATGACTGAGCAATTAAACTGAATAGAGCTCTATCTTCAACTGCAAAAAATACAATCAGTTTGATTTTAGTTTTAACCATCTGGTGACATATATGTGTAGAGTCATCTCTTGTGTTGTTGCTAGAGGGTGTTTGCTATGACCAGTGTGTTCTCTTGGCAAAACTCTGTTAGCCTTTGACCTGTTTCATTTTGTACTCCAAGGCCTAACTTGCTCGTTATTCCAGGTATCTCCTGACTTCCTACTTTTATATTCCAATCCCCTATGATGAAAAGGCCATCTGAGGGTTTNTGTGAAATAGGTGCAGTTATGCGGTAGTTTGAACATTCTTTGACATTGCCCTCCTTTGAGATTAGGATGAAAACTGACGTTTTCCAATCCTGTGGCTACTGCTAAATTTTCCAAATTTTCTGGTATACTGAGTGCAGTACTTTCACAGCATCATTTTTTAGGATTTGAAATAGCTCAACTGAAATTCCATCACCTCCACTAGTTTTGTTCATAATATTGCTTCCTATGGTCCTCTAGACTTCATACTCCAGGATATCTGACTCTAGGTGAGTGGTCACACCATTGTGGTTATACCTAGGCCACTAAGACCTTTTTTTGTATAGCTCTTCTGTGTATTCTTTACACCTCTTCTCAATCTCTTCTGCTTCTGCTGGGTTCTTGCAGTCTCTGTCCTTTATTGTGTCCATGTTTGCATAAAATATTCCTTGGTATCTGGTTTTCTTGAAGAGATCTCTAGTCTTTGCCATTCTATTGTTTTCCTCTATTTCTTTGCACTGTTCACTTAAGAAGGCTTTCTTGTCTCTTCTTGCTATTCTTTGAATCTCTGCATTCAGTTGGGAATATCTTTTCCCTTTCTCCTTTGTTTTTTGCTTCTTTTCTTTTTATCCAGCTGTTTGTTAGGCCCTCTCAGACAACCATTTTTTCTTCTTGCCTATCTTTTTCTTTGGGATGGCTTTGGTCACCACCTCCTCTACACTGTTATAAGCCTCTGTCTATAGTTCTTCCAGCACTCTGTTTATCAGTTATAATCCCTTGAATCTATTTGCCCTTTCTACTGTGTAATCATAGGGGATTTGATTTAGGTCATACCTGAATGGCCTAGTGGTTTTCCCTACTTTGTCCAATTTAAGTCTGAATTTGGCAATAAGGAGTTCATGATCTGGGCCACAGTCGGTTCCAGATCTTGTCTTTGCTGACCGTATAGAGCTCTGGCAGAAGAAGAAGGGGACAACAGAGGATGAGATGGTTGGATAGCATCAGGAGCTGGGAGTTGGTGATGGACAGGGAAGCCTGATGTGCTGCAGTCCATGGGGTCACAAAGAATCAGACATGACTGAGCAATTAAACTGAATAGAGCTCTATCTTCAACTGCAAAAAATACAATCAGTTTGATTTTAGTTTTAACCATCTGGTGACATATATGTGTAGAGTCATCTCTTGTGTTGTTGCTAGAGGGTGTTTGCTATGACCAGTGTGTTCTCTTGGTAAAACTCTGTTAGCCTTTGACCTGTTTCATTTTGTACTCCAAGGCCTAACTTGCTCGTTATTCCAGGTATCTCCTGACTTCCTACTTTTATATTCCAATCCCCTATGATGAAAAGGCCATCTGAGGGTTTTTTTTTTTGGCATTAGTTCTAGAAGATATTGTAGGTCTTCATAGAAGAACCATTCAACTTCATCTGCTTCAGCATTAGTAGTTGGGGCACAGACTTGGATTACTGTGATGTTGAATGTTTTGCTTTAGAAGTGAACTGAGATCATTCTGTCATTTTTGAGATTGCACCCAAGTACTACATTTTGGATTCTTTTGTTGAATATGAGCACCACTGCATTTCTTCTAAGGGATTCTTGCCCACAGTAGTAGATATAATGGTGATCTGAATTAAATTTGCCCATTTCCATCCATTTTAGTTTACTGATTCCTAAAATGTCAATATTCACTCTTGTCATCTCCTGTTTGACAACATCCAGTTTACCTTGATTCATGGACCTAACATTCCAGGTTCCTATGTAATACTGCATTGGACTTTACTTTCACCAACAGATGTGTCCACAACTGCATGTTGTTTCTGCTTTGGCTCAGCCTCTTCATTTTTTCTGAAGCTATATTTTCGCTCTTCCTCAGTAGTCTATTGGACACTTACTGATCTGTTGAGGGGGTGCTCATCTTCCAGTGTCATACCTTTTTACCTTTTCCTACTTTTCATGGGGTTCTCAAGCTAAGAATATTGAATAAGTGGTTTGCCATTCCCTTCTCCAGTGGACCACATTCTGTCCGAATTCTCTACCATGATCCATCAGTCTTGAGTGGCACTGTATGGCATGGCTCATAGCTTCACTGAGTTACACAAGGCTGTGATCCATGTGATAATTTTGTTTCATTTTCTATGATTGTGGTTTTCATTCTGGAGGCCAGGGATTGTAGTTTTTTCTTTCTTCTTCTGTCTGCCCTCTGATGGATCAGGGTAAGAGACTTGTGCCTTGATGGGAGGGACTAGCTGTGGGGAAAACTGAGTCCTGCTCTGGTGGGCAGGGTCATGCTCAATAAATCTTTAATCCAATTTTCTGCTAGTGGGTGATGCTGTACTCCCTCTCTGTTAGTTGTTTGGCCTAACGCAGCCCAGTCCTGGAGTCTGCAGTCTCTATTCTATGCCTATAGGTTCTATGGTAACATAAACAGTGACCTCCAAGAGGAATCATGCCAACACATCATGCCTCCCAGAACTGCTGCTACCAAAGCCTCTGACCCCACCTCAGGCCACTGTAGACCTACACCTCCACAGAAGACCCCCCTCCCCAAACCCTCACATCCAAGTCTGGCTCAGTCTCTTGTGGGGTCCCTGCTCATTTCCCTGGGTCCTGGTGCACACAAGGTTTTGTTTGTGCCTGCCAGATTTCTCTGTTTCCCCCAGAACTTCCTGTGGAAGTTCTGTAATCAAATCTCTCTGCCCTTCAATGTCAAATTCCCTGGGGACTCCAATATTTGTCGAGGTGCCTATTTAGGGTAAATCCCTTGTTTATTGTAGTTTTGTAGTCAGTTTTGAAATCAGGAGGAATGGTTGCTTCGACTCTCCCAAACCCCCAGGATTCTTTTGGCTATTCTGAGTCCCTTGCCTTGCTGTGTGAATTTTAAGATTTGCTTGTCAGTTTATACTGCCTCACATGAATGGTAGACACCTCTGACTAGGAAACCTGCCTGCCCTTTGGCACCACAAATTAGGGCACCCAATGCATGGCTGCCTACTGCCTATGAGGACTGGGACAGCCATCGAGGCGAACTGCAGACAGACCCAGGGGGGTTCTCTGGGCCATGTGGGCAGCCCAGGGGCCTCAGGGCAGGAAGTCCATTGGCCCAGGCTGCACATGACTGGCTGGCTAGGGCAGTGGTGGCAGCCTGTTTTATCTGCTTCCAAAGGTTGCTAATGTGCCACTGCTTTCTTCATCTTTTTTTTTTTTTTAA
>SJYW01027778.1:279589-303097 GCA_006410735.1 Raphicerus campestris
CTGTGATGACCTAGAAGGGTAGGATGGGGGTGGGTGGGAGGGGGCTAAAGGAGGGAGGGGAGATATGTAGGTGTGTGGCTCATTCATTTTGTTGTGCAGTGGAAACTAACACAATATTGTGGAGCAACTATACCCCAATAAATTAAAGAAAAAAAGCTGGATACTATTACTTCATGGCATATAGATATAGGCATTCATCTGGACAAATGCATAGGATTATTTTCAATGAAAACAAGAGCAAAGGAGTTATATAAAAAGGTCATCATCACGACCAATGACACAACATGCTTCCTCATTACTGAAACCCGACTCTTTTACCATTCCCGATTCATCACTCTCAAGGATGAGGCCATCATTTTCTAGAAGTTTCACCATGATAAAATTTAAAATTTTTACTACTTCCTAGAGTATAATAATTTGTGCTGTTAATGTGGCTGACAGACCTAATCCCATTAAAATATTACATATGTGAAAAAATGAATCTATAATGCTAGGTCTATGAGGAGATTAATGAGACTTCTGTTTCCAAAGTTCTAAAATAGCACGTTTGTTATATCTTGGTGCCCACACCATTTAGATATAAACTGTATTATTTTTGTCAAACATTTCCCTTTTATCCAGTGGCTAATGATATAGCCTATTACATAGAGTCAATCATGAAGTATATCAAAATCCAACATATAAACAAAAATAGGCTTTGAAACAAGTGAGTACATCACACAAAACCAAAGTTGTGTCTCATACAATATTTCCCTCATTTTGAGCCCTGGCTTATTTGTTTATGGTAAAATAAGGGTAATAAAATCAGTTCACAGGATTACTGTGAGAACTAAATTAGACAGTGTTTTTAAAACAGAAGACTTCAATCCCTCAACCCTAAAATGTTCCATAACTTTCCTCATGTATTCTATACACTTCTTTTCTGGAGGACATGCCATTGTTTGACTTTAAAAAAGACAGGTGTTGTTTTAAAATGTAGAAACCATATACATTCAGTTTGTTCCTTTAATTAAGCAATTCTAAAAGATTGTTAGGCAATGAACATGAGAGAATTATATAGAATTTTAAATTATCAACTTCTCTTTCATCTCACATTAACTGAATTTATTAACTGAGCTTAATGACAAATATATTTTTATACTACTAAGATTATACATAACACTATTCCTGTTTTATAAGCTAGAGAATCAGACAGTCTAAGATATCAAGAAACTTTTCTCTGATCCTTTGCATATTTCATAGTTGTAACTAAATTCCCGGGCATAGAATTCCTCATTCTTTCTGATCACTTTGCTCCTCAAGGATTTGATATTTTTAAATCCCTTTGATAGAATCATATGAAAATCACTACTGTACACAAAGGCATATTTACATCATATGATCAAAGGAGTGAAATAGAAAGCATGCTTTATNTGGGCATAGGATTCCTCATTCTTTCTGATCACTTTGCTCCTCAAGGATCTGATATTTTTAAATCCCTTTGATAGAATCATATGAAAATCACTACTGTACACAAAGGCATATTTACATCATATGATCAAAGGAGTGAAATAGAAAGCATGCTTTATGCCACAGGCAAGCAATTCTGATGCAGCCTCAACTTTTTTGGCTTTAACTTAGCCTGGAATAAGCTGGAAATGAAGCAAATGCCTCACACTCAATTCATGTTATGAACTAGTTCTGAGGAAAGAGAAACTCCAGGAAAATCGGCAAGCTTTCCATAAAATCAGGAACTTTCACCTACACTTCAAGTGTGTCTTCCCACTGGCTTGACTGTAAAACCAATCTGCTTCCTTGCACTCTGTAGAGAAGATAGTTTATTATCAACTAGGAACATACAGAGCACTGAGAGCTTTCAGACCAACTTTCATGCCAACTATATGACGCAGTTTCACTTCCTTGAGGAATAATGGTTAAATGCAAAGCCCAAAGGGCACACTCTACAAAGGCCGAGCGACAGACATCAGGACTGTGTCAGAACAACTGAATAAAAGGCAATTTTCCTTTGATCTGGCAGCCTAGACCCTACTTCAAACTCAGTTACCTTGTCTACGGTGCTATTTAGTGGCTTAGAACCTTTCTAGCCAAGAGCTGGCCTCATCATAGACTTATCTCCCTAGTGAAAGTCGTAGGATTTTCAGTATATCAGGTAAAGAAATAAGAGACTAGGTCAGACATAAGCTTTTTGTTATTAAATTCCTAGGGATACATGTGATTATTAATTTCATTTTCTTCCAGCTTATACACATATATATTTATAGAAACATGAAGTAAAATACTGATGCAGGCACTCAGGTACTTTAAAAGAAATTTAAATTTTGAAAAAAAGATACTGAAAAATATATTACATGAGTGTTAGTTGCTCATGCGTGTCCAACTCTTTGCAACCTCATGGACTTAGCCCGCCAGGCTTGTCTGCCCATGGGATTTCCAGGCAAGAATACTGGAGTAAGTTGCCATTCTCTTCTCCAGGGGATGATCTTGACTCAGGGATTGAACCTGGGTCTCCTGCATTGCAGGCAGATTCTTTACCATCTGAGCCACCAGGGAAACTTTACATGGTTGAAGTCAAAAAAATAAAGAAAAGAAAAGAAAAAAAGAAGGAAGGAAAAAGGAAGGATGGAAGGGAGGGAGGGTGGTGGGGAAGAAAGAAATGTAGGGTAGGAAAACATTTCCCATCTTCTTTTTTTTTCAGTTCAGTTCAGTTCAGTCTCTGAGTCGTGTCTGACTCTTTGCGACCCCATGGACTGTAGCATGTGAGGCTTCCCTGTCCATCACCAACTCCCAGAGTTTGTTCAAGCTCATGTCCATCGAGTCAGTGATGCCATCCAACCATCTCATCCTCTGTCTTCCCCTTTTCCTCCTGCCTTCAATTTTTCCCAGCATCAAGGTCTTTTCCAAGGAGTCTAATTTCTTAGGCTGGCCTAATAACTGATCNCCATCGAGTCAGTGATGCCATCCAACCATCTCATCCTCTGTCTTCCCCTTTTCCTCCTGCCTTCAATTTTTCCCAGCATCAAGGTCTTTTCCAAGGAGTCTAATTTCTTAGGCTGGCCTAATAACTGATCTGAGACAGATTAACAGGACAAAAACAAGTTTACTGTTGTAAATATAGAAGGTCATAAAAATATGAGCTTCAGAGAAGTGACCAAAGCAGGCAGCTTTCATGCATTTTAGACAAAGAATCAATTATTTGTGAAGATTTGACAAAATAAAGGGATTGGGGCTTGGAGTAGCAAATTAATGAAGTAATAAAGTTCTTTTGTACAGTGTTCTTGTCCTTGAATTTCCTGACTGGTGATAAGTTATAAGGAGAATACCTTCACATGGGAGATTTATTTCATGCTTTCAAAGGAGAAGGGAAGGTTAGAATGTCCTTCTTGCATTGGCTATTTCTTAAGTTATTCAAAATAGTCAGTGTGGCAAAGTGGCATATTTAGGGGTAGTGCATTTTGCTCTCCCTCAGAAAGAAAGGCAAAGAGAAAGGAAAGATGGATGGGAGAGAATGCAGAAAGGGAAATATTTGATTAATAATATAGATATGGACTTAATGGTAGGAGGTAAGGTTTCAACACCTAAGTAGGACATGAAATTTGGTCTCTGACCTATAAAAGAGGAGAAATGAACTGAAAAACCTTGCACAGAGTTGGCAGTGGGAAAAGGCTGCCCCTCAGGGAGGAGGGGTTGGACAGAACATCACACTTACCAGCGCATGGAAATTGCAAAGATGACTAACAATTAGAAATGACTGAAATTTTACAGAACTCTAGAACGTGAGTCCTCAGCTTAAAGAAGCACATCGAACTGAAAACTGAATAAGTAAAATAGACTTCTAAAAATGTTATAGTAAAGTAAAAGAAAATCAAAGCAAAACATAAATTCTGAAAAAGAATTTTATAAAAAAGACATTACTTTTAACGAAAGAATACTGAGACAACTATAAAGTACAGAAAATAATAAAAAGATATATGCAAAGTACTAAGAGAAAATAGTCTCACAACATAGAATTTCAGAGTTTAATTTACTATAAGGAAAAAAAAAGCCATTTTGAGAGAAATTCTAAGAATATTTGCCATCACAGTTTTTCAGGGAAAGAGTGAGTAAACAAATGAATGGATGCCATTTGAAGGGAAAAATTGAGAAAGATGCAATGGTTTCCAACTGAAAGATGTGGGAAGTTATAAATACACTGACCATAAAATCAATCACAATATTAAATAACTTGAGTGATATAAAAATGAGGTAAAACTCTAAGATTAATTAACAAACAGTACAGACTTTAAGCTAAAAGCTTTATTAAGGATAGTCATTTCTTAAAGATGCCAGAATCAATTTATTTACCAGAAAAGTAAAAATTTTCTCAATTTGAATACACCTGTTTATTGTTCAAACCCAAATCCCAAAAGTGAAGTTACCAAAAGGATGAAATACAGAGAAAAGAAGAAAACTAGGAAATTATTAACCAAAATCTGTCATAGATTTATCAGATANACACACACACACACACACACACTTCTTGGCAGAGGACCTGATCTTTTACCTTAGGTAGAAATTGTCTCCCTTTTTCAGAGGAAGAAGCATTTGTACCCTTCTTTCCATTATTTTATTTCTTCTTTTTTTCTTTTTTCAATGTTTATTTGGTTGTGGCATGCAAGATTGTTGTGTCACATGGGATCTTTCCTGTGGTGCAGAGACTCTCTAGTTGTGGGCTCAGTAGTTATGGCAGGAGAGCTTAGTTGCTCCGCAACATGTAGGACATGAAGGATCTTAGTTCCTTGACTAGGGATCAAACCTGCATCCCCCACATTGCAAGGCAGATTCTTAACCACTGGACCACCAAGGAAGTCCCATCCCATCCTTTCATTTCTCTTGTACCATGCACTTTTTACCTCTTCTCAAGTCCTGCCCCCATGCCNATCAAACCTGCATCCCCCACATTGCAAGGCAGATTCTTAACCACTGGACCACCAAGGAAGTCCCATCCCATCCTTTCATTTCTCTTGTACCATGCACTTTTTACCTCTTCTCAAGTCCTGCCCCCATGCCCATATTGTACACTGTGACAGTCTTTGATTTCTGCCCTGAACTCATAAAATCTTTCTTCCTAGCTTGATGAGTTTCAAAGAAAAACTTTCTCTTGACTCTCTCAGGATGGCTTCTCCCTGCCTTCATTTCACTGCCTACTTCCCTTCATCTTCTAATCTGATGACAGTTTCATTCAAGGTACTAAATACTTCTTTCACAGGTCAGTGGCAGATCCCTAGAGCTGCAGCAATGAGTTGCCTTTAGTGCTTATTCTTTGACATCTCTCTGCACACTGATTCTGTTATCTTTCTCCTCTCTACTGAAAATCTCCCCACTTTGGTTATCCATAGTTTCTTCCTTCCCTGATCATTCTACCTGCTCCTTCACTTGCTTTTCTTCCTATTATTGTCACTTATGAATAGATCCCTCAAGGTTCTATTCTCAGTTTCTTCCTTTAATATACTTATTTTCTTTCCCTGGGAGGATATCTTAACTTGAAGGAAGGTGAAGGTGAAGTCACTCAGTCATGTCCGACTCTCATGACCCCGTGGACTGTAGCCTACCAGGCTTCTCCATCCATGGGATTCTCCAGGCAAGAATACTAGAGTGGGTTACCATTTCCTTCTCCAGGGGATCTTCCTGACCCAGGGATCAAACCCAGGTCTCCCTCAGTGGAGGCAGACGCTTTAACCTCTGAGCCACCAGGGAAGCCCTATCTTAACTTGAATAGTTTTAAATATTCTTTAAAAAAGTATTTCCAAACCTATAACTCCTAAATTGTCTCTTGTATTTTAACTTCCTAAGAGGAGAAATCTAGGAGCTACTTGTAGAATTTTTTTTTTAATCTTTCCATTTAGACCAATAAGCCATGAAGGGGAACAGAACTTGCCACCCCAAAATATGCCTCTGTGCATAAAGATTGTCTTAAACTGGTTATTATTTTTTTTGAAATAGCAGATTCAGAAAAGCTCTGAAAACCAAGTAGAAGTTATCCTTTTGTAAAAGACACATATTATAAGGGAAATCTCCATCTTAAGGACGACTGTCTCTGGAGGGAGGAGGGTGACAAATTATCTAGAAACTCTTATCGATGGTGATGGCAAAGGGAAGGAATTAAACCTACATTAGCAACCATACCCTTGTTAACTGGATTTTCCTGACACCCCTCCATAACTCACTCTTCCTGACCCCTCAAAATCTTTTTTTTATTTAACTGGAGATTGTGTTTAAAGTGGTGACTTGGGCCATTTCATACTGTTCATGGGGTTCTCAAGGCAAGAATACTGATGCGGTTTGCTATTCCCTTCTGCAGTGGACCACGTTTTATCAGAACTCTCCACCATGACCCATCTGTCTTAGGTGGCCCTACATGGCATGGCTCACAGTTTCATTGAGTTAGAGAAGACTGTGGTCCATGTAATCAGATTGGTTAGTTTTCTGTGATTGTGGTTTTCAGTCTGTCTGTCCTCTGATGGAGAAGGATAAGAAGCTTATGGAAACTTCCTGATGGGAGAGAATTTGTCCATTTGATGTGAAGAATTGACTCATTGGAAAAGACCCTGATGCTGGGAAAGATTGAAGGCAGGAGAAGGGGATGACAGAGGATGAGATGGCTGAATGGCATCACCGACTCAGTGGACATGAGTTTGAGTAAACTCTCCAGGAGCTGGTGACGGATTGGGAAGCCTGGAGTGCTGCAGTCCATGGGGTCACAGAGTCAGACATGACTGAATGACTGAACTGAACAGAACTGAACTGGGCCATTTCAGTTACTCAGTTTTCCTGGGTATCTCTCATGCATACAGGAGGTATTCATGTTATTAAAAAGCTGCTCTTTTTCTTTTTTCCTGTTAATCTTTGTATTATGGGGAGTGGGGGAAGAAATTGTCTTACCCAAGAACTAGAAGGGAAGGCTACTTTTCCTCCCTTACAACATCTAATCAAGATGCTACCTCAAAAATAACACTCCTTGACTCATTTCCTTCATCTTGAGTGCACTGCTTCTCTTTAAAAAGTCATCATTTCTTGTCTGGACATGTGAAACCATCACCCAACTCTTCTCCATACCTTTACTTTCTGATCCTGCATCTGTTTCTCTAGCTGATACTTTGCTAGAGTAGTCTTTCTAAAAATATGCCTAAACCTGTCTTTTTTTTTTACTTGTAGAGTTTTGGCAGTGGTTCTTCAAAGTATGCTCCAGCAAACAAATGTAAGGTTTATTTCTGTTTCAATTATTATCATAATGTGATAAATCAGTGCCTGCTTATTTTTTCATTTCTCCAATGGGAAAAAAGATGAAAATTGAAAGATACAACCCTGAGGTTGCTCTGAGATCTGAAAATAGATCAGAAAATATAATTGATCTTGGGTGGTCTCACCCTGAAATCAGTTGGAGTAGGGGTTGGGTTCCCAGCCAGAGATTGAGATTGGATCTCGGCAGTGAGAACACCAGATCCTAGACACTAGACCAGTGGTCAGTGTCAAGGGCCCTGGCTCTTTGACTTTTCAGAAAAGAATTCCCACAAAGACAAAAGGTAGTACACAAATAAAGTATTTATTCATATATGGATGTGAGAGTTGGGCTGTGAAGACAGCTGAGTGCTGAAGAATTGATGCTTGTGAACTGTGGTGTTGGAGAAGACTCTTAAGAGTCCCTTGGACTGCAAGGAGATATAACCAGTCCATTCTAAAGGAAATCAGTCCTGGGTGCTCTTTGGAAGGTATGATGCTAAAGCTGAAACTCCAGTACTTTGGCCACCTTATGCGAAGTGTTGACTCATTGGAAAAGACTCTGATGGTGGGAGGGATTGGGTGCAGGAGGAAAAGGGGATGAAAGAGGATGGGATGGCTGTATGGCATCACGGACTCGATGGACGTGAGTTTGAGTGAACTCTGGGATTGGTGATGGACATGGAGACCTGGCGTGCTGCAATTCATGGGGTTGCAAAGAGTCAAACATGACTGAGCAACTGAACTGAACTGAAGAGGAAAAAAGTACAGTGCATGTGGACAGACATTTGGGCAGATTCAGGGAGAGAGAGTCACTGAGTACGCCCTCATGGCAGTTTGAATTACTTTTGTGGGGTATTTGTTCCAGGTTTCCTTTGGTGAGTCATTTTGATTTGCCTGGTTCACAGTCCACATTTAGTGTACCTCAGGACTGCCCATGTGTGCACACACATCTCTTAGCCAAGAAGGATTTTACCAAAAAGGCATATGGGTAGAGAAAATCCATTCACATAACTTCCTTTTTGCCCTCCAAGGAGCCTTTTCTGCACATGCATGGTCAGGGAGGTCTCCTGACTTTGAGAACAAGAAATATGTGGTCTGCACAGGGCCCAGGCTTCTCTCTTAATTGTCCTGCTATTCTTGTCTTAGATTTTGGTCTGTAGGAAATGAATCTCCAGTTGCTTTACTGAGGGGCCCACCTATTTCCTGCCTCATGATTATAATATAGATTTCAATTTTTTTTGTCTAACATGCCAATCAATGTTATTGAGTTATTCAAACTCAGACAGCTTCTAAATAAATAAACACATGCAAAAAAAAAAAAAGAGTAAATCCCATTGGTATTTGTCATGATATAAGTGGATTACTCATTAAATAAGAAGCTGTAATCATTTTAAAAAATGGATGTCCGTCTGTCTGGATATTAAAATCACCTAGGAAGTTTGTTTTCTTACTGTTGATGCATAAACCTCACCAGAATCTTCAGAGGTAGGGATTGTGCATGTGTACACACACACACACACATATACACAGAGGTATTTTAAGACTCCCAGTTGATTGATTCTAATCACAGACAAGGTTGAGAATCAACAGTATCCTTTGTGAGTTAAAGTGATTCTTCCACCAGTAGTAATGTTACCAAATGCAAGTTCCTTTGTCCAGTGCCCAGTGAGGCCAAACAAATTAAATGCTGGAATTTAGAGCAAAGAAAGGTTTATTAAAAGGCCAAGCAAAGAGAATGGGTGGCTCAAACTCCCAATAGTTTGGGGAGAGAAGTTTTTAGAGGCAAAATTTGGGATGAGGACTTCATAGTGTGTGATTTTCTTTAGATTGATTGGTGGTGAGGTAAGAGGACTGCTCCAGAAATCTTGTGCTCAGCCTGAAGTTACCCTCCTCCGCCTGGGTGGGGGCCTTAGTTCAGCAGAAGAACTCACAATGTTTTGTATGCATATTTTGTCAGAAGGAACCAGGACTTTGCACCATTGTGATACTATTGTTTCTCGACTGCTTCTCTTTTGTGTCTTCATTCCCTCACTTCCTTGATTAGCACCTGTTTGAATCTGCCCTTTGGAACTCAGGGAAGGTCTAGGAGGCTGAGTCAAGACTGTGTGTGCATGCTAAGACACTCAGTCCTGTCCAACTCTTTGCAATCCCAAGGATTGTAACCCACCAGAGGGTTTAACCCACCAGACTCCACTATCCATGGATTTTTTCCAGGGAAGAATACTGGAGTGGGTTGCCATTTCCTACTCAAGGGGATTTTCCTGACCCAGAGATTGTACCTGTGGCTCCTGAATCTCCTGAATTGACAGGCAGATTCTTAACCATCATGCCAGTTTATCCTACAAATAAGAAATGGGGACATGGATAGAATTTGTAGGAGGCCCCACAGGGTCTTGCTTGGTTTCAGTTACCCTCAGAGCTAGTTAAGCATGCAAAATCTGGACTATGGTCTGTGATTCTGTATTTCTGAAGCAGTTTCTGAAAGTGGTCAGGGGATGTTACAGAGAAATATATTTGAAATTGAATTATACAAAGTTAAACAGAACTGTTTATTATTCTTAATATCCAAATATACGAAATGCCTCTTTAAGAAATGATATGTTGTTTAGAACTAAACAAACTCACTTATTACAGAACACTATTATTTTGTGGTTTTTTTGCGTTGTTTTTCATATAGTTTCCTCAGACCAAAATATTCCAAAGAAGACATTTTGTTGTTGTTGTTTAATCACTAAGTCGTTAACGACTATTTGCGACCCCATGAACTGCAGCATGTCAGGCTTCCTTATCCTTCACTATCTCTTGAAGCTTGCTCAAACATATGACCATTGAGTTGGTGATGCCATCCAATCATTTCATCCTCTGTCGTCCCCTTCTCCTGCTTTCAATCTTTCCCAGCATCAGAGTCTTTTTTCATGAGTCAGTTCTTCGTATCAGGTGGCCAAAGTATTGGAGCTTCAGCATCAGTCCTTTCAATGAATATTCAGGGTTGATTTCCTTTAGGACTGACAGGTTTGATCCCTTTGTTGTCCCAGGATTCTCAAGAGTCATCTCTAATACCACAATTAGAAAATATCAATTCTTTGGCACTCAGCCTTCTTTATGGTCCAACTTTCACATCCATACATGACTAATGGAAAAACCATAGCTTTGAATATAGGAATCTTTGTTAGCAAAGTGATGTCTCTGCTTTTTTAGTACACTGTCTAGGTTTATCATAGCTTTTCTTCTAAGTAACAAACATCTTTTAATTTCATGGCTGCAGTTACATCTGCAGTGATTTTGGAGCCCAAGATACTTTAGCAAATATTGGTATAGCAATGCTTCTGATGGAGAACTACTGTACTTTTGGTGGTATAGTTATAATGGCAGTTATTATTAAAAGCCTGTCCCACATATTTCAGGAGATTTTGCCTCCCTGATCCCTGTTCCCCCCATATCCTCTGCTTTAGCTCCTCTCTGAAGTACATAGATAATAGGATTCGATCCACATTTCCTGAATTGTTTGGCAGATATGAAGACCCCCCCCACCTCCCCACCAAATGGAAGTGTTAACTACTTGATGACACTGAACACATAGTGCCAGGCCTCCTGGAGCCTAAGTACTAATAAAGTTAACCCATATGACACCACCCTGCTCCCTCATCATCAGTCAGAAAACTGTACATGTTCTATAAGGACAAAGACCCATATAGTCAAAGCTATGGCTTTTCCATTAGTAATGTATGGTTGTGAGAGTTGGCCCTAAAGAAGGCTGAGTGGTGAAGAATTGATGCTTTTGAATTGTGGTGTTGGAGATGACTCTTGAGAGTCTCATGGACTGCAAGGAGGTCAAATCAGTCCATCCTAAAGGAAATCAACCCTGAATATTCATTGAAAGGACTGATGTTGAAGCTGAAGCTCCAATACTTTGGCCACCTGATATGAAGAACCAACTCACTGGAAAAGATCTTTATGCTGGAGAAGACTGAGATCAGAAGGAGAAGGGGATGACAGAGGATGAGATGTTTGGATGGTGTCACCAACTCGATGGACATGAGTTTGAGAAAACTTCAGAAGATAGTGAAAGACAAGGAAGCCTGGCAAGCTGCAGTTCATGGGGTCACAAAGAGTTGGACAGGACTTAGAGACTGAACAACAATAGCATGATCTAATCACATACCCTCTGATACCCTCTCCCTTATCTGGCATTTGAAAATGCTTTGCTGAAACCCTTCAGGGAACTTGAGGATTTTAGAGACATGTGCCACCTCATCAACTTGCANAAAAAAAAAAAAAGAGTAAATCCCATTGGTATTTGTCATGATATAAGTGGATTACTCATTAAATAAGAAGCTGTAATCATTTTAAAAAATGGATGTCCGTCTGTCTGGATATTAAAATCACCTAGGAAGTTTGTTTTCTTACTGTTGATGCATAAACCTCACCAGAATCTTCAGAGGTAGGGATTGTGCATGTGTACACACACACACACACACATACACACAGAGGTATTTTAAGACTCCCAGTTGATTGATTCTAATCACAGACAAGGTTGAGAATCAACAGTATCCTTTGTGAGTTAAAGTGATTCTTCCACCAGTAGTAATGTTACCAAATGCAAGTTCCTTTGTCCAGTGCCCAGTGAGGCCAAACAAATTAAATGCTGGAATTTAGAGCAAAGAAAGGTTTATTAAAAGGCCAAGCAAAGAGAATGGGTGGCTCAAACTCCCAATAGTTTGGGGAGAGAAGTTTTTAGAGGCAAAATTTGGGATGAGGACTTCATAGTGTGTGATTTTCTTTAGATTGATTGGTGGTGAGGTAAGAGGACTGCTCCAGAAATCTTGTGCTCAGCCTGAAGTTACCCTCCTCCGCCTGGGTGGGGGCCTTAGTTCAGCAGAAGAACTCACAATGTTTTGTATGCATATTTTGTCAGAAGGAACCAGGACTTTGCACCATTGTGATACTATTGTTTCTCGACTGCTTCTCTTTTGTGTCTTCATTCCCTCACTTCCTTGATTAGCACCTGTTTGAATCTGCCCTTTGGAACTCAGGGAAGGTCTAGGAGGCTGAGTCAAGACTGTGTGTGCATGCTAAGACACTCAGTCCTGTCCAACTCTTTGCAATCCCAAGGATTGTAACCCACCAGAGGGTTTAACCCACCAGACTCCACTATCCATGGATTTTTTCCAGGGAAGAATACTGGAGTGGGTTGCCATTTCCTACTCAAGGGGATTTTCCTGACCCAGAGATTGTACCTGTGGCTCCTGAATCTCCTGAATTGACAGGCAGATTCTTAACCATCATGCCAGTTTATCCTACAAATAAGAAATGGGGACATGGATAGAATTTGTAGGAGGCCCCACAGGGTCTTGCTTGGTTTCAGTTACCCTCAGAGCTAGTTAAGCATGCAAAATCTGGACTATGGTCTGTGATTCTGTATTTCTGAAGCAGTTTCTGAAAGTGGTCAGGGGATGTTACAGAGAAATATATTTGAAATTGAATTATACAAAGTTAAACAGAACTGTTTATTATTCTTAATATCCAAATATACGAAATGCCTCTTTAAGAAATGATATGTTGTTTAGAACTAAACAAACTCACTTATTACAGAACACTATTATTTTGTGGTTTTTTTGCGTTGTTTTTCATATAGTTTCCTCAGACCAAAATATTCCAAAGAAGACATTTTGTTGTTGTTGTTTAATCACTAAGTCGTTAACGACTATTTGCGACCCCATGAACTGCAGCATGTCAGGCTTCCTTATCCTTCACTATCTCTTGAAGCTTGCTCAAACATATGACCATTGAGTTGGTGATGCCATCCAATCATTTCATCCTCTGTCGTCCCCTTCTCCTGCTTTCAATCTTTCCCAGCATCAGAGTCTTTTTTCATGAGTCAGTTCTTCGTATCAGGTGGCCAAAGTATTGGAGCTTCAGCATCAGTCTTTTCAATGAATATTCAGGGTTGATTTCCTTTAGGACTGACAGGTTTGATCCCTTTGTTGTCCCAGGATTCTCAAGAGTCATCTCTAATACCACAATTAGAAAATATCAATTCTTTGGCACTCAGCCTTCTTTATGGTCCAACTTTCACATCCATACATGACTAATGGAAAAACCATAGCTTTGAATATAGGAATCTTTGTTAGCAAAGTGATGTCTCTGCTTTTTTAGTACACTGTCTAGGTTTATCATAGCTTTTCTTCTAAGTAACAAACATCTTTTAATTTCATGGCTGCAGTTACATCTGCAGTGATTTTGGAGCCCAAGATACTTTAGCAAATATTGGTATAGCAATGCTTCTGATGGAGAACTACTGTACTTTTGGTGGTATAGTTATAATGGCAGTTATTATTAAAAGCCTGTCCCACATATTTCAGGAGATTTTGCCTCCCTGATCCCTGTTCCCCCCATATCCTCTGCTTTAGCTCCTCTCTGAAGTACATAGATAATAGGATTCGATCCACATTTCCTGAATTGTTTGGCAGATATGAAGACCCCCCCCACCTCCCCACCAAATGGAAGTGTTAACTACTTGATGACACTGAACACATAGTGCCAGGCCTCCTGGAGCCTAAGTACTAATAAAGTTAACCCATATGACACCACCCTGCTCCCTCATCATCAGTCAGAAAACTGTACATGTTCTATAAGGACAAAGACCCATATAGTCAAAGCTATGGCTTTTCCATTAGTAATGTATGGTTGTGAGAGTTGGCCCTAAAGAAGGCTGAGTGGTGAAGAATTGATGCTTTTGAATTGTGGTGTTGGAGATGACTCTTGAGAGTCTCATGGACTGCAAGGAGGTCAAATCAGTCCATCCTAAAGGAAATCAACCCTGAATATTCATTGAAAGGACTGATGTTGAAGCTGAAGCTCCAATACTTTGGCCACCTGATATGAAGAACCAACTCACTGGAAAAGATCTTTATGCTGGAGAAGACTGAGATCAGAAGGAGAAGGGGATGACAGAGGATGAGATGTTTGGATGGTGTCACCAACTCGATGGACATGAGTTTGAGAAAACTTCAGAAGATAGTGAAAGACAAGGAAGCCTGGCAAGCTGCAGTTCATGGGGTCACAAAGAGTTGGACAGGACTTAGAGACTGAACAACAATAGCATGATCTAATCACATACCCTCTGATACCCTCTCCCTTATCTGGCATTTGAAAATGCTTTGCTGAAACCCTTCAGGGAACTTGAGGATTTTAGAGACATGTGCCACCTCATCAACTTGCATGATCCTTTCTCTGCTCCGACCAACTGTGTTTCAGATTGTTTGTCCTCACTGGGCATAGGGCACATGAGCTTGCATTAACATGTTCACTAACAGTCAGCAGCACACCCTAGTGATTTTGGAAATTTAAAATATCCCAATAAATTGCCAGTCACTCTCAGGGAGGTGGTATTACCCCAAATTTAGAACTGTCATATCATATAGCTAATTGGTCATTAGTCCCAAAGAAGAGGGGAGGTTAAGTCCATCAGGTGGAAGTTATTCTCACTGCAAATCTCTGAGTCTTGTTAGCATTGGTCCATATCTTTCTTGTTGTCTTTGTTTTGATCCATTATGTAAATCAGTGATCCCTGCTAGCACCATATCTAGAATTTTGAGTCCNCCATCAGGTGGAAGTTATTCTCACTGCAAATCTCTGAGTCTTGTTAGCATTGGTCCATATCTTTCTTGTTGTCTTTGTTTTGATCCATTATGTAAATCAGTGATCCCTGCTAGCACCATATCTAGAATTTTGAGTCCTTCAGAACATTTCCAAAGGCTATAGAGGCTCATATTTCTCAGAGAGATTTTGCCCTGTGAAAAGATCACAAAAATTTACAGCTGATGGGGAACATTACAACAACAATACCAATGGGATTACCTGGGCCTGATCACACTTATGCTGTGATCAAATCTTTAGCCATCCGTCCTTAATTTCCAAATGTCTACCAGAGATATATTTTTTCCTAAATCACTAATCAGATTGTGTCATTCTGCTACTTAAAGATACTTTATTGGTTTCCATTTGCTAAAGATAAAAATCTAGATCCTTAGTGTGACATTTTAAAAAGTGATATAATATGTGAATAAGTTGCCTTTTTTGCACATATTCATACACACCCATACAACCACACACTCTCTGTCCCTCTCCACTTCTCTGTCAATTCCAGTGTGCACATGCTCATTCGCTAACTCATGTCTGACTCTTTGCAACTCCATGGACTGTAACCACCTAGTCTCCTCTGTCTGTGGGATTTTCCAAGCAAGAATACTGGAGTGGGTTGCCCTTTCCTATTCCAAGGGATCTTCCTGACCCATGTATTGAACCTATGTCTCCCATGGTTCCTGCATTGGCAGATGGATTCTTTACCACTGAGCCAATTCCAGTAACTTGAACCTTTTCTGACTGAATTTTTACTATTTGCCAAATGACATATACTCTACATCTCTAAGCTTTTGCTCCTGTGACTTGGAATGCCTTTTTCAACTTGACGGTCTAATAAAAATCTCATGTAACTTTCAAAGCATCTTTGAAATGTCAAATGTCAGATTGCATCTCCTCTGCAAAAAAAAAATCTGCAACACTAATATGGACCAGTCACTTCTTTCTGCTCATGGCTTCAGACTTATATCACTCATGGTAGTGATCCACATGGACTTATCCACATGATGGATACTGCCATGTTGCCGGAAGGCAGACCCATTTCAGNAAAAAAAAAATCTGCAACACTAATATGGACCAGTCACTTCTTTCTGCTCATGGCTTCAGACTTATATCACTCATGGTAGTGATCCACATGGACTTATCCACATGATGGATACTGCCATGTTGCCAGAAGGCAGACCCATTTCAGGGCCCAAGAGTGAGCTCTTGTCTAACACTCAGAAAAGAAATTTTCTGAGGAGACACATGACCTAACAAAGCAAAGGACGTTATTGGGAAGGGGCACTCTAGCAGAGTGTAGCAGCCTAAGGGAACCCAGGAGAACGTATTTGCCATGTGACTCATGGTTGGGTTTTATGGCAATGAGGTTAGTTTTCCAAGTTGTCTCTGTCTCCATCTTCCTTGTCCCCATTTCTGTTCTGACTCAGAGTCCTTCCTAGTGGTATATGCATCGGCCAGCCAAGATGGATTCCAGGATGACTATTTCTGAGAGGTTAGCAGGGCATATTATGGGCTGGTGGCCCCTCCTTGCTTGTGGCCCCTCCTGAATTGTCCATGCTAGTTATCCACAGCAGCACAGTGTTTCTTATCGCAACTTGCTGTTGTGAGACAACTCAAACAAGCACTTATTATCATTCATGGCACAAATGGGCAGGTGGTTTAGGTCAGAAGTTCCTCCAAAGTAGGAAATATCTTTTTTCCTTCCTCTCATTTCAGTCTGGGCTGTTAGAGGTGGGCACTCCTGTAGATCACGTGTCTTCTGACATCATGCTGAGATGTTAACCTATGTGAGACTGACGTGTAATGAGCAACACTGTTCTACTAGCTGTTAAGAGTCCTTTGCCTACCTATTAGGAAACACCCTTTGCTTTCCCTTGCATTGCCTGTCTCACAGATGAGAAGGAAGGTCAGTGGAAGAAGTTTCCTCCATGTCATAACAATCTAGGGTCAGAGTCTTAAAACTGCCTTCCAAAGGAGTAGCCTTAGTCTCTCTTTGTCTCTGTCTTCATCTTTGTGTGTGTGTGTGATTTTCATTGTCTCCTCNAGAAGTTTCCTCCATGTCATAACAATCTAGGGTCAGAGTCTTAAAACTGCCTTCCAAAGGAGTAGCCTTAGTCTCTCTTTGTCTCTGTCTTCATCTTTGTGTGTGTGTGTGATTTTCATTGTCTCCTCTTTCTCCTTGCCTGTTTTTGTGTATTCTCTGTCTCTATGTCTTCCTCCCTCTTTTCCCTGACTCTTCATTGTAAAAGGCCTGGATTATTTGAAGCTGGTAAAGTGAACTCCTTGCCTTAGTTATGTGTGTGTGTGCGTTTGTGTGTGTGCACATGCACTTGTGTGTGTATGTACTTGCACAGTCATGTCTGACCCTTGGACGGTAGCCAGCCAGGTTCATCTGTCCATGGAACTTTTCAGGCAAGAACACTGGAGTGGGTTGCCATTTTCTTCTCCAGTAGATCTTCCCAACCCAGAGATCAAATCAGCTTCTCTTGCATCTCCTGCATTGGCAGGTGGATTCTTTACCACTGAGCCACCTGGGAAGCCCATAACATAAGTGGGTGTTCCAGGCTATTAATATGGGTAGATTATAAAAAGACCCAATTTGACTTATACCTAAGCCACTTTCTTTAGTATACTTTTGAGAGACTTGTTCTCTGGAGCTATCAGGGACATTGCTTGACTGATTAAAAGGTTTTCACTTTGTCTGATTCTCTTGAGTCTTGTTTCAATTTTCCTGATAGAACTTGTGGAGGACCCCCTCCCCACCAAACCCCACTTGATCTCCAGCATGTTGGTGTATTGGTCATAAGCAGTGCTAGGAAAGAGGGTGGCAGTTGCTCTATGGTGGCTAAATTGATCCTGATTCTTTGAAATTGCATAATAAATAAGAAAAGTTGGGTTTTCAGAAGGTAACTATTATAAAGGAAATCATGTTCCATTTAAATAAACCTGCCTTAGGTAAGACTAGGAAAACTAAGATACTGATGCTGGAACACATTTGGACTTGATGTAGGAAGACACCATAGGGTCGATTCAGTAAGATGTCTGGTGTCTAAATATGACACTTCAGTTCAGTCGCTCAGTCATGTCTGACTCTTTGCGACCCCATGAATCGCAGCACACCAGGCCTCCCTGTCCATCACCATCTCCCGGAGTTCACTCAGACTCACGTCCATCGAGTCTGTGATCCCATCCAGTCATTTCATCCTCTATCGTCCCCCTCTCCTCCTGCCCCCAATCCCTCCCAGCATCAGAGTTCTTTCCAATGAGTCAACTCTTCTCATGAGGTGGCAAGAGTACTGGAGTTTCAGCTTCAGCATAATTCCTTCCAAAGAAATCCCAGGGTTGATCTCCTTCAGAATGGACTGGTTGGATCTCCTTGCAGTCCAATCGACTCTCAAGAGTATTCTCCAACACCACAGTTCAAAAGCATCAATTCTTCGGTGCTCAGCCTTCTTCACAGTCCAACTCTTACATCCATACATGACCACAGGAAAAACCAGAGCCTTGACTAGACGGACCTTAGTCAGAAAAGTAATGTCTCTGCTTTTAAATATACACTATTGCAACATTTTTAAGTTTTGAAAGAGCATAAGAGCATTTAAGATTCCTCAAATGGTTTTCCTTTCAAATTTACAACTCCCCAAACATCACTTACATATCTTTGTTATTTTTTTTTTTTTACTTTATTTTGCTTTACAATACTGCATTGGTTTTGCCATACATTGACATGAATCAGCCACGGGTGTACATGAGCTCCCAATCCTGAACCCCCCTCCTACCTCCCACCCCATATCATCTCTCTGGATCATCCCCGTGCACCAGCCCCAAGCATCCTGTATCCTGTATCAAACATAGACTGGCGCTTCGTTTCTTACCTGATAGTATACATGTTTCAATGCCATTCTCCCAAATCATCCCACCCTCTCCCTCTCCCACAGAGTCTAAAAGTCTGTTCTATACATGTGTCTCTTTTGCTGTCTCGCATACAAGGTTATCATTACCGTCTTTCTAAATCCCGTATATATGTGTTAGTATACTGTATTGGTGTTTTTCTTTCTGGCTTACTTCACTCTGTATAATAGGCTCCAGTGTTATTTTATTTTATTTTATTTTTTTGTAATGACAGTCTAAACTGTTCTTAGTCTTAGTTGCTAGAAGCAAAATTTTGGTCAACATAATTTTTTAAAGTGCTATATTGTTTTTGTAATGTTTCAGAGAGAAAATGTATGTCTAGTTGTGGAGCTGATTATGTGATGTTCTTTGAGTCCAATTGCCTTTTTTCAAGTCTTTAGAAAAGTGGAACTTACAAGAGACATAGAGCAGGATTAATATAATCCCAAAGATGCTGGAGGAGTTACAGCTATGCTGAGGAACCCAGATATTATTTGAGAGAAATTCTTTGAATTGAAACTGAATGTATTAAGATATCAAGTTGTTGGTAATTTCTGATTTGAATTTCTTTAAGCCAGAAAGCATGGGTGATTTTATACTTAACTTTTCTTACTAAGATGAGAGAATTAATAATCTTTAAATATGAATTTTTTATATGGCAACAACTTTATTATTTCAAATATGCTGGCTCACAGCACTCACTGTCCAACATGTCCTGTGAGACCCACTTGACTACATGACAAGGAAAACTTATCAAAATTAGACTGGAATAAAATGTAATTAATATACTTTTTTTACATCCATTTTAGATTTATCTGAATGTATCAACACTGAACCACAGGCAATTTGTTCTAGGAGAGCAGAGATTAGGTAACAACATGAGGAAGGTGAGTGCAGACCAAGCATGATTTATCATTGGTCTTTTTTCTTGATGGCTTACAAATACTACTGGTTGACCACAGATATCACTATTGACTATCTGGTTAAAAAAGCAAAATCTGAAGAATGTGAAGGGAAACCTTTTTTTCTATGATATTCTACTTTAGCCTCACTGGAGAAGTGCTGTAGGAAATTTTCTGTCTTATAATCCCACCTCCTTTCCTTCACACTCATTCTTACCTGAGTCAATAAGAAAAAGTAATTGGACTGGTGAGAATTTTTCCCTCAATAAGCTATATTCTCCTCTATAAGTTGGTGCTCTGCATTCAAGTTCACTTCCCGTGTAAGCAATGGTCTGTTATTTGGTGGGCACTTGATTCATGGGGTCGCAAAGGGTCAGACATGACTGAGCAACTGAACTGAACTGAACTGTATTATCATTTCTTCTCAAACACACACTGTTTCCACTCAATCAGACAAGGACAGATCCATCTCTTGATTTCAATATTTGTCTCATAGAATTTGGCCAGCCATTCTTTCATTTTCTGTTTTTTCAGGCAATTTGATACAAGGGCAAATGTCACACAAAGTGGATAAAGCTTGCACTACAAATCTGATTCCCATCACTGTGCCCTAAGGTTTAGTTTCCAGGAGGTAGTGAGCTGGCCCATTATAATATCAATTTAAATCCATACACTCTGACCCAGTATTCCAGAAATCCTACATTTTAGAATAACTGAACATTAACATCTCTGCTGGGAAACAAGATTGCTGGAAGAAATATCAATAACCTCAGATATGAAGATGACACCACCCTTATGGCAGAGTGAAGAGGAACTAAAGAGCCTCTTGATGAAAGTGCAAGAGGAGAGTGAAAATGCTGGTTTAAAACTCAACATTCAAAAACAGACCATGGGCTCCAGTCCCATCACTTCATGGCAAATAGATGAGGAAACAATGGAAACACTGACACTCTTTATTTTCTTGGGCTCCAAAATCACTGAAAATGGTGACTGCAGCCATGAGATTAAAAGACATTTGTTCCTTGGAAAAAAAGTTATAATAAACCTAGACAGCATATTAAAAAGCAGAGTTTTTACTTTGTTGACAAAGGTCTGTACAGTCAGAGCTATGGTTTTTCCAGTATTCATTTATAGATGTGAGAATTATACCAAAAAGAAAGCTGAGCACTTAAGAATTTATGCTTTTGAACTGTGATGTTGGAGAAGACTCTTGAGAGTCCCTTGGACTGCAAGGAGATCGAACCAGTCAATCCTAAAGGAAATCAGTCCTGAATATTCATTGGAAGGACTGATGCTGCAGCTGAAACTCCAATATTTTGACCACCTGATGCGAGGAACTGATTCTTTGGAAAAGACCCTGATGCTAAGAAAGATTGAAGGCAGGAGGAAAAGGGGATAACGGAGGATGATTTGGTTGGATGGCATCATCGACTCAATGAACATGACTTTGAGCAAGTGGAGTTGGTGACAGACAAGGAAGCTTGGTGTGCTGCCGTCTATCGGGTCATAAGAGTTGGACACGACTGAGCAACTGAACTGAACTGACTGAACTTCTCTATTAATAAAGGTGTTCTTTGGTTTTTATTTAGACTGCCTCTATGTTTATTATTTCTATCATTCCTCTATTACTTGAAACTTGGATAAAAGGAGGACTGAAGACAGCTCTTGTTCCCTCTCCCTGAAGTGCTTGTGTCCTAGATAGTTACTCAACTTAATCAATTTTTTTATTCTGTTCTCTGTTCAAAGGTTCCCTTTTCAGAATACCTTCATCTGACAATCCTGTCTAAATTCATATGTTTGTCTTGTTTTGACCTCTTCTTTTTTTCTAGCTTTCTAACTTTGATTAATTAGTCAATTTTGTATAGCCATGTTGTGACATTTTCCTTAATTTGTGTCGCAGTTTAACTCTATAAAACATTATATAAGTAAATTTATACTAAAGTATATAATTATGTAATATGTAATACCTGAAAAGAAAGTATCATATACATACATTGTTGTTGTTTAGTCACTAAGTAGTATCCTACCCTCTGTGATCCCATGGACCATGCACACCAGGTTTCCTGTCCTTCACTATCACTCAGAGTTTGCTGAAACTCATGTGCATTGAGTCGGTGATGCCATCCAACCATCTCATCCTCTAATTCCCTTCTTCACCTGCTCTCAGTCATTACCAGCAGCAGGGGCTTTCCCAATGAGCTAGATCTTCACATTAGGCTGCCAAAGTATTGGAGCTTCAGCACTGGTGTTTCCAATGAATACTCAGGGTTCATTTCCTTTACACACACGTCAATCAGTTCGGTTCAGTCACTCAGCCGTGTCCGACTCTTTGCGACTCCATGAATTGCAGCACGCCAGGCCTCCCTGTCCATCACAAACTTCCAGAGTTCACCCAAACTCATGTGCATTGAGTCGGTGATGCCATCCAGCCATCTCATCCTCTGTCATCCCTTTTTCCTCCTGCTATCAATACCTCCCAGAATCAGGGTCTTTTACAGTGAGTCAACTCTTTGCATGAGATGGCCAAAGTATTGGAGTTTCAGCCTTAGCATCAGTCCTTCCATAGAACACCCAGGACTGATCTCTTTTAGGATGGACTGATTGGATCTACTTGCAGTCCAAGGGACTTGCAAGAGTCTTCTCCAGCACTACAGTTCAAAAACATCAGTTCTCCAGTGCTCAGCTTTCTTCACAGTCCAACTCTCACATCTGTACGTGACTACTGGAAAACCATAGACTTGACTAGATGGACCTTTGTTGGCAAAGTAATGTCTCTGCTTTTGAATATGCTATCTAGTTTGGTCATAACTTTTCTTCCAAGGAGTAAGCATCTTTTAATTTCAAGGCTGCATTCACCATCTGCAGTGATTTTGGAGCTAAATGAGTAAATAAAGTCTGACACTATTTCCACTGTTTCCCCATCTATTACTCATGAAGTGATGGGACCAGATGCCATGATTTTTGTTTTATGAATGTTGAGCTATAAGCCAACTTTTTCAATCTCCTCTTTCACTTTCATCAAGAGGCTTTTTAGTTCCTCTTCATTTTCTGCCATAAAGGAGATGTCATCTGCATATCTGGGGTTATTGATATTTCTCCCAGAAATCTTGATTCCGGCTTTCGCTTCTTCCAACCCAGCGTTTCTCATGATGTACTCTGCATAGAAGTTAAATAAGCAGGATGACAATATACAGCCTTGACATACTCCTTTTCCTATTTGGAAACAGTCTGTTCCATGTCCAGTTCTAACTGTTGCTTCCTGACCCACATATAAGTTTCTCAAGAGACAGGTCAGGTGGTCTGCTTATTCCCATCTCTTTCAGAATTTTCCACAGTTTATTGTGATCCACACAGTCAAAGGTTTTGACATAGTCAACAAAGCAGAAATAGATGTTTTTCTGGAACTCTCTTGCTTTTTCCATGATCCAGCGAATGTTGGTAATGTGATCTCTGGTTCCTCTGTCTTTTCTAAAACCAGCTTGAACTTCTGGAAGTTCAAGGTTCACATATTGCTGAAGCCTGGTTTGGAGAATTTTGAGCATTACTTTACTAGCGTGTGAGATGAGTGCTATTGTGCAGTAGTTTGAGCATTCTTTGGCATTGCTTTTCTTTGAGATTGGAATGAACACTGACCTTTTCCAGTCCTGTGGCGACTGCTGAGTTTTCCAAATTTGCTGGCATATTGAGTGCAACACTTTCACAGCATCATCTTTCAGGGTTTGAAACAGCTCCACTGGAATTCCATCACCTCCACTAGCTTTGTTTGTAGTGATTCTTTCTAAGGCCCACTTGACTTTACATTCCAGGATGTCTG
>SJYW01027781.1:0-10303 GCA_006410735.1 Raphicerus campestris
CAACACCTACCATCTTACTTGGGTTTCTCTTACCTTGAGCGTGGGGTATCTCTTCATGGCTGCTCCAGCAAAGCACAGCCTCTGCTCCTTACCTTGGATGAGGGGTATCTTCTTACTGCCACCGTTCCTGACCTTCAACGTGGGATAGCTTCTCTAGGCCCTCCTGCGCCTGCACAGCCACTGCTCATCGGGTGGCTCCTCCCAGCTGCCGCCCCTGGCCTCGGGCTTGGGGTGGCTCCTCAGTGTCACCACCCCTGGCTTCGGGTGCCAGGTGGCTTCTCCTGGCCGCCCCTGACCTCAGACGCAGGGTAGCTCCTCCCGGCCACCACCCCTGACCTCGGACGCAAGGTAGCTCCTCTTGGACTCTGCCCCTGACCTCGGACACAGGGTAGCTCCTCTCGGCCATTCCTGCACCATCACAGCCTGGCACTCTAGGCCACTGCCCCTGACCTCGGACATGGGGTAGCTCCTCTCGCAGCCGCCTGCACTTAGTGCACTGGCCGACTCTCACAAATTTAAAAAGATCAAAATTGTTACTCAACTCAGGTTCAGCTGCTCATTGCTCAAAAATTCAATATTGAGAGACAAGTGTTGGGTAAAAGAAAAGATAGTTTTATTGAGGAAACTAGTAATCTTCAGGAGAAGGTGAACTCATTTTATGCCAAGAAACCAACTCCTCATTGCCCATCAAGGGACAAGAAGTGCACAGGCAATGGGGGTGGATAGGCACGGGGGGAGGGTTGCTATGTGTAGAAGGGCAGAGTCAGTTCTGACAGTCATCTTGAAAAAGGTCGTGTGGTAATCTGATTTGCATCTTGGTTGTTTTAAGTACAGTTAGTCTTCAATTCCAGGGTTGGTTTGTTCCCATTTCCTTGAGGCAAATTACTGGAATTGTATAGCATGGAGCAGCCTATGTCATGGTTACAGTCTGGTCATCACACAGTTAACTTCTTTCACCTGGTGCAGGTTTCAGTATCCACAAAAGAGCTCAAAGAATATAACTCAGAATATTATTTATAGCCTTCAAATGGAAACTAAAAGTCCTCAACTTTGTTTAATGGCTAAACTATTAATATTTTGTCTCGCTAGACTATTTGCCTTTGCTCCTTCATTTTCTCATTTCTCTGATTAAATTTTTTCTTTAGAACTTGAAGTCTCAGGGTGTTAAAATTTCTCTGCAAACAAGAGGCAAGTGGAGGACATTGAACAGGAGTTGGTGGGGTGGAGGAGGGCGGGGAGGGAAGTGTCTGTCCTGCTCAGCTACAAAATCATACTAAGTATCACTCATTTTCAGTCACAGTGACAAAGAAAAGCTGGAACATTTCTGAATGTGTAGAAATTAAACAACACATGCCTAAACAATAGATGAGCCAAAGAAAACAAAAAGGAAATAAAAAAAATATCTTGAGTGAATTCTCTGGTGGTCCAGTGGTTATGACTCCATACTTTCAGTGCCAAAGCCCCAGATTCAGTCCCTCTGGTC
The DNA here is from genome assembly GCA_006410735.1 of Raphicerus campestris. Classification (NCBI taxonomy): domain Eukaryota; kingdom Metazoa; phylum Chordata; class Mammalia; order Artiodactyla; family Bovidae; genus Raphicerus; species Raphicerus campestris. Next base: position 1,484 of record SJYW01027781.1, read on the forward strand.
AGGAAGCTGGGATCCCATAAGCTATGTAGCACCGCCCCCCCAAAAAAAAGAAGAAGAAAAAGAAATCTTGAAACATTCTATAGGTTGTCTTTTTGTTTCCTTGGTGGTTTCCTTTCCTGTGTAAAACCTTTTAAATTTAATTAGGTCCCATTTGTTTATTTTTATTTTTATTTCCTTTACTTGGGGAGACAGATGAAAAAATATTGCTATAATTTATGTCAAAGAGTGTTTTGCCTCTTCTAGAAGTCTTATGGCTTCCTGTATTACATTTGGGTCTTTAAATCACTTTGAGTTTATTTTCTATATGGTGTCAGCAAGTGCTCTAATTTCATTCTCCTACATATAATTGCCCACTTTTCACAGCATCACTTATTGAAAAGACTAGTATATTCAAGGTATATTCCATGATATATTCATGACTGCTTTGTCAAAGGTTAGTAATATAAGTGTTTGTGTTCATTTCTAGGCTCTCTATTCTGTTCCATTAATCTATTTGCCTATTTTTGCACCAATATCATACTGTTTTGATTACTATAGCCTTGTAATGTAGTCTGAAATAAATAAGCATGTTTCTTCAGCTCTCTTTTTCTTTCTCAAGATTAATTTGGCTATTGGGGTCTTTTCTGTTTCCATACAAAATTTTAAATTATTTGCTCTAGTTTTGTGAAAAATACCTTGATGTGTCAATAGGTATTGTATTGAATCTGTAGATTTCCCTGGGTAGAGTAGTTACTTTAACAATATTAATTTTTACAATCCAAGAACACAGTATATCTTTCAATCTGTTTGTATCATCTTTAATTTCTTTCATCAATGTCTTATAGTTTTCCAAGTACAGGTTTATTCCTAGGTATATTCTTTTTGATGTGATAGTAAATGAGATTGTTTCATTAATTTAAATGAACAGAAAACCTACAGAATGGTAGAAAATATTTGCAAATGATATGTTGACCAATAGGGAGTTAATATCCAATGTATCAAAACAGCTTGTGCAATTCAACATCAAAAAAAAAAAACTTTAATTATAAAATGCACAGAAGACCTGAATTGACATTTTTCCAAAGAGAACATGCAGAGGGCCAACAAGTATACGAAAAGATTCTCAATATTATTAATCATCGAGGAAATATAAATCTAAAACAATCTTGAGAAAGCAGAACAGAACTGGAGGAGTCACGTTCCTTGTAGAGCATAGTACAAGGATAAAGTAATCAAAACAGTATGGTAGTGGCACAAAAATAGACACATGGATCAATGGAACAGAATGGAGAACTCAGAAATAAACCCAAACACTTATGGTAAATTCATCTATGACAAAGGAGGCATGACTATGCCAATGAGAAAAAATGGTTTCTTCAATAAGTGGTGCTGGGAAAGCTGGACAGCTACATGCCAAAGAATGAAGTTAGAGTATTTTCTGACAACATATACAAAAATAAACTCAAACTGGATTAAAGGTCTAAATGTAAGGTTAGAAACCATAAAACTTCTAGAAAAAAATAGGCAGAATGCTCTTTGGCATGTCTCAGCAATATTTTATTTTTTTGATATGACTTCTAAGGCAATTGAAACAGAAGCAAAAATAAACCAATAGGATCTAATTAAACTTAAAAGCTTTCACACAGCGAAGTAAACTACCAACAAAACAAAAAGACAATCTACTGAGTGATAGAAAATATTTAGAAATGGTATGACTGATAAGAGGTTAATACATAAAATACATAAACAGCTTATAAAACTCAACATCAAAAAAACAAACAATCCATAAAAAATGGGCAGATCTTAATAGACATTTTCCCAGAGAATTACAGATTGCCAACAGGCACAAAGGTGCTCAATATGGTTAATCATCAGAGAAATGCAAATCAAAATTACAATGAGGTATCATTTCAGACCTGTCAGAATGGCTTCATAAAAAAGACCACAAGTAACAACCAATCTATCCTAAAGGAGGTCAGTCCTGGGTTTTTTACTGATGCTGAAGCTGAACCTCCGATGCTTTGGTCACCTCGTGTGAAGAGTTGACTCATTGGAAAAGACCCTGATGCTGGGAGGGATTGGGGACAGGAGGAGAAGGGGATGACAGAGGATGAGATGGCTGGATGGCATCACTGACTCGATGGACATGAGTTTGAGTGAACTCCGGGAGTTGGTGATGGACAGGGAGGCCTGGCATGCTGCAGTCCATGGGGTCACAAAGAAGTGGACATGGCTGAGCGACTGAATTGAACTGAAGTTATACTTTCATAATTAAAAAAAATTTTAATTTAAACATAAGAGCCAAGATTGTAAAACTAGAAGAACACAAATGAGGGGGAAAAAAAAAAGATTTTTTTGTATTTGACTCTGGAGAAACAGTCAACCAAAGTGAAAATAGACAAGCTGGATTGCCTCAAGGTAAAAACTTCTACACAACACTGGATATAATCAACAGAGTAAAGTAAATTGTATATTGTACTCAATTCTATAGCAAAATATTGACAATAATAATGATAACCCAATGTTAAAATAGGCAAGGACTTGAATAGACATTTTTCTATTTTCCAAGTTTCCTCCTCTTATTGATTTCCGGTTTCAAATCAATATGATGGGAAAAGATACCTGATACAATTTCAGTATGCTTAAATTACTTGACTTGTTTTGTTGTCTAATATATGATCTACTATAAAGTGTTCTATTCCCATTTTATTGATAGAAGAATGCATATTATACCAATATTGGGCAGAATGTTCTGTGCAAGAAGCTCAGAGAATACCAAACAGAACAAATGCCAAGCAAACAAAAACATTAACAAAAATAAATCATATTCAAACTAGTAAAGACAAAGCAAGAGAAAATTTTGAAGGCAGCCAGACTCCCCAAAAAATAAAATAAAATAAAAAATTACCTACAGAACATAAGAATTACAGCATAATTCTCATTACAAATCCTTCAAGCAAGAAAAAAAATGGAGTGAAATGTTTAAATCATTGAAAGAAATAAACTGTCAATGCAGACTTCTATATAAAGTTTAAAAATCCTTCAAAAGTAAAAAGAACTATTTCTTGGACAAATAAAAACTGGAGAAATTTATTACCAACACATCTACATTACAAAAATATACTTTTAAGTTTTTCAGGCAGAAGGAATTTGATGTATCAAGAACTTCCATCTACAAAAAGAAGTGGAAGCATAGGAAACAGAATGCATTCATGTGCTCACTCAGTTGTATCCAACTGTTTGTAACCACACGGACTGTAGCCTGCCAGGCTCCTCTGTCTATGGGATTTTCCAGTCAAGAATCCTGGAGCAGGATGCCATTTCCTACTGCAGTGGATCTTCCCTACCCAGGGATCAAACCTGTGTCTCCTGTGTCACCTGTATTGGCAGGCAGATTCTTTGCCACTGTGCCTCCTGAGAAGCACTCAGGAAACAGAATAAATGAGGATAAAATACTTTCATATTTAACTGCTCTAAGTATAACTGACTATAATGCAAAAAATATTAACAATGTATCAGATACTTATACCTTATGTAAAATGAAATGTATGACAATAATGGTACAAGAGATGAGAAGGAGGAATTGGAAATATGTTCTAGCAAAGTTTTTACACATGAAACAGTGCAAAATTATTCAAAGGTGTACTGAGATTTTTCAAATGCATATTGTAAACTCAAGGTAGAACACTAATACACTTTTACAAAGAGGTACAAATAAACAGAAGAGATTAAACGGAACAATAAAAATGCTCAATTAAAGAAAGTAGATAAAGAGGGGGGAAATGGATAAGAAATGCATTAAACAGCCTGTGACAATAGTATGATGGCAGAGTGAGATGTTCTCTTTGTCTCTTCCTTCCAATATACAACCAGTAAAACATCCACAACTCAGCAAATATGCCTCAGCCCATCACCTAACACAACAGAATGCCAAAGAGCTCCTCACATCTATATGTCTAAAGGTGAATGAGTTGGAACACAGAGGAAGCACAAATGAAGGAACAGTAGAGGTGGTGACTGCAATTCTGGCCCTTGGCAATGGCAGCCCCAGAGAACCCCATTGAAGCAGGAAAGCACATGACTCCAGTACTCGAATCTACAATTAACTAGACAGCAGTGGAAGCAGACCCTGTAATCCCTTCCCTCCAGGCATGGAGGAGCCCTCTACCCTTCACAGGTAGCACCTGTGATGCCAACAATACCCAACATGGTTAGAGGCACCTGTGACCCTGGCTGCCACCGCCTCCTCCTTCCTTTGCAATGGTAGAGCCTGTGACTCAGGAGATATTGAATGCAGTGGAACTGCCTGCCATCCTAAGGCCTCAAGCAGTGATTCCAGCAGCAACAAGGCATAAATAACCCTGGAGGCATAAACAGCAATACAAGGGTACTGGGTAACACTTCTGACAGGACAGAAAATGCCCACTACGGCAACCCACTCCAGCATTTTGCCTGGAGAATTCCATAGTCAGAGAAGCCAGACAGGCTACAGTCAACAGGTTCACAAGGAATCGACACAACTGAAGCGACTGGGCATGCAGGCACACAAATATAATCAGAAGTAGTGCAGGTAAAGAAAAACAAAAAAAACTTGTAGTATATTGCCACCTGCTGGAAAATAAAAGAAAGGTTTTTAATTTCTACCCTGATGAATTACAGAATCAAGTTTTTAAGATAAATAAAAATTTACCTAATGAATAAAGGTGTTTGATACGTCAAACACCAGACTAAGGAACAAGTAACTCATCAGGCACCATGAAGAACCACTGTAAGAATGTATCAAAAAAAGAAAATGACAATTCTCCAGAAACAAAAGATAAAATCATTGTGTTCTAACTGATAGAAAATTTAAAATAGTTATCATGAAGAGATTCAACAAGATACAAGAATATTCAGAAAGGCAATTCGGTGATCTCAGGAATAAAATTAATGAACAGAATTAACCTTACCAAAAAGATTGAAATGTTAAAATGAAAACAAACAGATATTCTGGAGCTGAATAATTCAATAAATAAGATGAAGAATGTAGTAGGAAGCATTGAAATAGAGCATACTATAAAGAAAAGAGTATTAGTGAGCTTAAAGTTACAAATCTTCAAATGATAACAGGTAGAGAGGAAAGAGGGCTTCCCAGGTGGCTTTAGTGGTAAAGAACCCGCCTGCCAACGCAGGATATGTAAGAGACAAGGGTTCGATCCCTGGATTGGGAAGATCCCCTGGAAAAGGCAATGGCACCCTACTCCAGCATTCTTGCCTGGAAAACTCCATGAACAGAGGAGCCTGGTGGGCTACGGTCCATAGGATCTCAAAGACTTGGTCATGACTGAAATGATTCTGTACGCATACAGAGAAGGAAGAGAATTAAGACCTTTTTAAAGAATGAAATACCTGGATATATACCCAGGAGTGGGATTGCAGGGTCATAGGATTGCTCTCCTTTTAGTTTTTTAAGGAACCGCCATACTGTTACCCATAGTGACTGTACCAATTTACATTCACACCAATTGTGTAGGAGGGTTGCTTTCTCTCCACACCCTCTCCAACATTTTTTATTTGTTGATTTTTTTATGAGATGTGTATAAGAGACAGAAGAAGTTGAGAAGAAAAAGAAGAATGTGAGAAGAAGAAGAAGAGGGGGAGAAGAAGAAGAAGAAGAAGAAAAAGAAGAAGAAGAGGAAGAACAAGAAGAAGTTGAGAAGAAGAAGAAGAAGTNCCATTCTGGCTGGTGTGAGGTATACTATAATATCTCATTGTAATTTTTATTTGCATTTCTCAAATACACCTTTTCATGTGCCTATTGGCCATCTGAATGTCTTCTTTGAAGAAATGTCTATTTAGGTCTTCTGCCCATTTTTTGAGCGACTTTTTGTTTTGAAGCTGTTTTAAACTTCATGAGCTCTTTGTAAATTTTGGAAACTAATCCCTTATTGGTCACATCATTTGCAAATATTTTCTCCCAGTCTGTGGGTTGTCTTTTCCTTTTGTTTATTGTTTCCTTTGCTGTGCTGACGCTTTAGAGTTTACATAGGTCTCATTTGTTTAATTTTGCTTTTATTTCCATTATTCTGGGAGACAGATCAAAAAAGATGTTACTGTGATTTACGTCACAGAGCGTTCTGCTCATGTTTTCCTCTAGGAGTTTTATAGTGTCCAGTCTCACATTTAGAGCTTTAATCCATTTTGGAATTATTTTTGTGTATGGAATTAAAGAATGATCTAATTTTATTTTTTTATATGTGGCTGTACAGTTTTCCCAGCACCATTTGTTGAAAACACTGTCTTTCCAACATTGTGTAGTCTTGCCTCCTTTGTCATAGATTAATTGACCATAGGTGCATGGAGATGTGTATAAGAGACAGTNTTATATGTGGCTGTACAGTTTTCCCAGCACCATTTGTTGAAAACACTGTCTTTCCAACATTGTGTAGTCTTGCCTCCTTTGTCATAGATTAATTGACCATAGGTGCATGGGCTTGTTTCTGGGTTTTCTATCCTGTTCCATTGATCTATATTTCTGTTCTGTTCCATTGATCTATATTTACTTTTGTGCCAGTACCACCCTGTTTTGATAACTGTGGCTTTGCAGTACAGTCTGAAGTCAGGGAGCCTGATTCCTCCAACTCTGTTTTTCTTTCTCATGATTGCTTTGGCTATTCGTGGTCTCCATACAAATTTTGAGAATTTTTTGTTTTAGTTCTGTGAAAAATGCCATTGATAATTTGATAGGAATTGCACTGGATCTATAGGTTGCCTTGGATAGTATAATCATTTTGACAATATTGATTCTTCCAATCTACAAACATGGTATTGAAAGGTTGTTGCTGAACCACGAAAGACGCCGGGATTCTTGGCCTCCAGAGGAGAAGAATCAATCTGGGGCCAGAGATGAGGCTTGATTGCTCAGAGCTTTTGTGTAATAGAGTTTTATTAAAGTATAAAAGGGATAGAGAAAGCTTCTGACAGAGACATCAGAAGGGGGCAGAAAGAGTACCCTCTCGCTACTGTTAGTAATGGAGTTATATACTTTTAATTAGTTATTACAATGAATCAAAAGAATGTCTGGAGGTTGTAAAGACCTTACTAGACCCACTCTCATAATTTACATTTTAAGATAACAGGATTAGACAGAAGGTTTTTTTCCAGAGACTGTCTTCAAACAGGATACATTATTATATAATCCTAAGGAATGTAGAGGGAAAAAAATGTTTGTCCTTTCTTAGTCCTTGAGAATTCCAGGTCCATCTCTCCTTGGGGACCCCCAGACTTCTTATCAGCCTGCCTAGGATTGACTCTCTCATTCCCCCCTTTTCTTTTAGGAGAATTATGTTTCCAAGGGAAAGCGGCATCATTTTCATTCCATAACTACTTTCTGCTGTTTAGGGTCATGGTCCCTAAGTTGTTGAGGCAACATATTCTTCTAACCCTCATACTGAGGATCTCTGATCCAGGGGCCCCAAGTAATAGTTGGAGGAGGCTGTGGCATTCATGGGAGCTTGGACAACCATTTGTAACTTAAAAGCTTTCAGACGGTTAGAAACAAGCCCTGTTTTACAGTTACAGATGTAAGGCAAAATAGACATTAAACCAAGTTAAAATCAAAATTAAAAGTCACATTATGTCCATAGTTACATCAGTCCATCTTAGGATTGTTAGATGTCATCACAGAGTTGAAGAAAGTCCTTTCCTTGAAGTGGAGAAACCCACCTTCCACTGATGAAGAGGGGAGCACTGCACAAACCCAGCAGTTAGACTGATTGTGGAATGCAGCATAGGAATGAGCCCAGGACAGGAAGGCATTGTCTTGAGGATCAAATGGCAGACTCAGGATTTTTGGAGTCAGCAGAAGTAGGCTCACATAGATTATCAGGCCCATCTGAAAAGTACAAACTCAGAGCATCGAAAGTAAAGACATAAAATGATGTCACTTAGCTCTGGTCAGGGTGCTGCCTTTTAACTTGAGTGTAATGCACCCACGAATCAATTCCTGGCACTCTGAAAGCTGTGGGAGAAGAAAGAATAACCTGATAAGGGCCTTCCTAGAGGGGCTCGAGAGACTGGCCCCCAGATCCCAATGTTTTTTATCAGCACCTTGGTTCCTGGCTCAAATAGAGGCTTTCTTGACTCAGATGCTGGGTCAGGAGTCACCTCCCAGAGTTCCATTAATGTCTCTTGAAAAGCTGAGGGCTGAGTTACATAATTAGCTAATTCTAACAGACTGGTTCCAAATAGGAAAAGGAGTACGTCAAGGCTGTATACTGTTATCCTGCTTATTTAACTTCTATGCAGAGTACATCATGAGAAATGCTGGGCTGGAGGAAGCACAAGCTGGAATCAAGATTGGCAGGAGAAATAACAATTACCTCAGATATGCAGATGACACCACCCTTATGGCAGAAAGTGAAGAGGAACTAAAAAGCCTCTTGATGAAAGTGAAAGAGGAGAGTGGAAAAGTTGGCTTAAAGCTCAACATTCAGAAAACTTAGATCATGGCATGTGGTCCCATCACTTCATGGGAAATAGATGGGGAAACAGTGGAAACCATGTCAGACTTTATTTTTCTGGGCTCCAAAATCATTGCAGATGGTGACTGCAGCCATNTAGATCATGGCATGTGGTCCCATCACTTCATGGGAAATAGATGGGGAAACAGTGGAAACCATGTCAGACTTTATTTTTCTGGGCTCCAAAATCATTGCAGATGGTGACTGCAGCCATGAAATTAAAAGACACTTAGTCCTTGGAAAGCTATGACCAACGTAGATAGCAGACATTACTTTGCCAACAAAGGTCCGTCTAGTCAAGGCTATGGTTTTTCCAGTGGTCATGTATGGATGTGAGAGT
>SJYW01027790.1:0-16962 GCA_006410735.1 Raphicerus campestris
TCTTTAACCTGTATTTTCAGTTTTATTTAGAATTATATTCTTTGCCTGGACAACTCCTGACTCCCCTCTGTCAAATGTGAGGGAGGTACCAGTCCTAATAGTTCTTATCTGCCAGTATCTCTCTGATCTGCACTTGCTTATTAATTGTCTTTATACTTCACTGGACTGTGAACTTTTAAAGAGCTAGGAGTGCATCCTTTTTAAGGATAAAACTCTAGGACAGTGATTGCATGTAGGTGTATTTTAAGCGGAACATAAAAAGTTCTCTAATTAATGAACAAGTTTAATTTCCTATAACATTTTGTAGAAGAGTAGAAAATTGTGTGTGTTTATCCTTTGTTGTTGTTCAGTCATTTAGTTGTGTTCCACTTGTTCTCACCCCATGGACTGTAGCATGGCAGTCCCTTCTGTCCTCCACTAAGTCTCCCAAAGTTTGCTCAAATTCACGTCATTGAGTCGGTGATGCAATCTAACTATCTCTTTCTCTGCTGCCCCCTTCTCTTTTTGTGTCAGTCTTTTCTAGCATCAGTGTCTTTTTCAGTGAGTTGACTCTTCACATCAGGTGGCCAAAGTATTGGAGCTTCAGCANGTTGTTCAATCATTTAGTTGTGTTCCACTTGTTCTCACCCCATGGACTATAGCATGGCAGTCCCTTCTGTCCTCCACTAAGTCTCCCAAAGTTTGCTCAAATTCACATCATTGAGTCGGTGATGCAATCTAACTATCTCTTTCTCTGCTGCCCCCTTCTCTTTTTGCTGTCAGTCTTTTCTAGCATCAGTGTCTTTTTCAGTGAGTTGACTCTTCACATCAGGTGGCCAAAGTATTGGAGCTTCAGCATCAGTCCTTCTAATAAACTTTTAGGGTAGATTTCCTTTAGGGTTGATTTATTTGGTCTCCTTGCTGTCCAGGGGACTCTCAAGAGTCTTCCAGGGCCACAAGTTGAAATCATCAATTCTTCACCCTTCAGCCTTCTTTATGGTCCTACTCTCACAGCTGTACATTATTACTGGAAAAACCCTGGCTTTGACTGTATGGACTTTTGCTAGGAAAGTGATGCCTCTCATTTTTATATGCTGTCTAGGTTTGCCATTGCTTTTCTTACAGGGAAATTTCATACCTGAAGCCATAGTCCACAGTGGTTTTGGAGCCCAAGAAAAAATCTGTCACTTTACACTTTTTATCCATCTCTTTGCCATGAAGTGATAGGACAGGATGCCATAAAATCTTAGGTTTTTCAGTGCTGAGTTTCAAGACAGCTTTTTCACTCTTCTTTCACCCTCATCAAGAGGCTCTATAGTTCCTCTTCACTCTCTAGCATTAGAGTAGTGTCATCTGNATTTTGGAGCTCAAGGAAAAATCTGTCACTTTACACTTTTTATCCATCTCTTTGCCATGAAGTGATAGGACAGGATGCCATAAAATCTTAGGTTTTTCAGTGTTGAGTTTCAAGACAACTTTTTCACTCTTCTTTCACCCTCATCAAGAGGCTCTATAGTTCCTCTTCACTCTCTAGCATTAGAGTAGTGTCATCTGCATGTATGAGGTTGTTGACATTTCTCCCAGTGGTCTTGACGCCAGCTTGTGATTCATCCAGCCCAGCATTTTGCATGATGTACTCTACATCATAGATACATCATTAGAAGTTAAATAAGCAGGGTGACAATAATACAGCCTTGTCCTACTCCTTCCTTAATTGTTAACTAGTCAGTTGTTCCATGTCCAGTTCTAAGTGTTGCTTCTTGGCCCACCTACAGGTTGCTCAGGAGACAGGTAAGGCAGTCTGATAGTGCCATCTTTTTGAAAATTTTCCACAGTTTGTTGTGATCCACACAGTCAAAAGCTTTAGCATAATCAGTGAAACAGAAGTAGATGTTTTTCCCGAATTCCCTTGCTTTCTTTATGATCCAATTAATGTTGGCAATTTGATCTCTGGTTCCTCTGCATTTTCTAAATCCAATTTGTCTATCTGGAAGTTCTTGGTTCATGTACTGCTGAAGCCCAGCTTGAAGGATTTTGAGCATAACCTTATTATCTTGTGGAATGAATGCAACTGTGTAGTAGTTTGAACATTCTTTGGCATTGCCCTTCTTTGGGATGGGATGAAAACTGACTTTTTCCATCCCTGTGGCCACCGCTGTGTTTTCCGAATTTGCTGACATATTGAGTGCAACACTTTAACAGCATCATATTTTAGTATTTTAAATAGCCCCACCAGAATTCTGTCACCTCCACTAGTTTTGTTCATGATAATTGTTTCTAAGGCCCACTTGACTTCACACTCCAGGGTGTCTGGCTCCAGGTGTGAGACCACATTATTGTGGTTATCTAGGTCATTAAGATCTTTCTTGTACAGTTCTGTATATTCTTGCCACCTCTTAATCTCTTCTGCTTCTGTTCTGTCCTTACCATTTCTGTTTTTTTTTTTTTTTAATGCCTTGATCTCTTCAATTTTTGTGAAGAGACCTCTAGTATTTCCCATTCTATTGTTTTCCTCCATTGTTCATTTAAGAAGGCCTTATCTCTCCTCCTGTTAAGAAGACCTTATCTCTCCTTGCCATTCTCTGGAACTCTGCATTCAGTTGAGTATATCTTTTTCTTTCTCCCTTGCCTTTCATTTCTCTTCTTTCCTCTGCTATTTGTAAAGCCTCGTCAGACAACCACTTTGTCTTCTTGCATTTCTTTTTCTTGGGGATGATTTTGGTCAGTGCCTCCTGTAGAAGGTTATGAACCTCCATCCATATTTCTTCATGCACTCTGTCTACCAGATCTAATCACCTGAATCTGTTTGTCACCTCTATTGTATAATCATAAGAGATTTTATTTAGATCGTACCTGAATGACCTAGTGATTTTTCCTATTTTCTTCAATTTACGGCTGAATTTTGCAATATGGAGCTCAGGGTCTGAGCCACAGTCATCTCCAGGTCTTGTTTTTTTTTCTAATCGTATAGAACTTTTCCATCTTCAGCTGTGAAGAGTATAATCAGTCTGATTTTGGTATTGACCTTTGGTGATGTCCTTGTGTAGAGATGACTGTTGGGTTTTTGGAAAGGTTGTTTGCTATGACCAGTGTGTTCTTTTGACAAAACTCTATTAGCCTTTGCTCTGCTTCCCATTCCCATCTATTTTAGTTCACATACCATGAGATGTCGATGTGCAGTCTCCCCATCTCCTGCTCAGCCACATTCATTTTACTTTGATTTATGGACCTAATAATATTCCTTCCAGGTTCCTATGTAATATTGTCCTTTACAGAATCAGGCTTTACTTTTACCACCAGATACACTAACAATTGAATGTTATTTCTGCTTTCATCCAGCCACTTCATTCTTTCTGGAGCTGTTAGTAATTTCCCTTCACTATTCCCCAGTAGCACATTGGACACCTTCTGACGTAGGGAGCTCATCTTCTGGTGTCATATCTTTTTCTTTTTCATACTGTTCTTGAGATTCTCCTGACAAGAATACTGGATTGGACCACATTTCCTCCTCCGTTGGATCACATTTTGTTAACACTCTTCACTATGACCTATCTTGTCTTGGCTGGCCCTGCAGGGCATGGCTCAGAGCTTCCTTGAGTTAAGCAAGCCCCTTCACCATGACAAGGCTGCGATCCATGAAGGGGCTCTTTATCAAAGACATTAGCAATTTAATATGGGCCTAATTAAGATCCTTCCACTTTGAAGAACATTTATGAAGAGGTTAAAGTACAAGAAATACTTCAAAACACTCATGGAACAGAAGTGAGAAATCTCTAAAACAGCATTTTAGAAAAATGACTACATCAAAGAGCACTGCAGCAAATGAATTAAGTTGAGTTGAAGCAGAGATGAGGAAATAATGTGTCTCTAAGGTGGCATGAGCACAGAATGTTCCTGATAGCAGATGTGTTCAGACTGTGAAGCCTGGCTGAACAGCAGCCACCATGGATGAGTGATGTGAGAGTAATAAAATATATAGGTGGCATCTTTAGGAAGAAAGCAGATAAGGGTTGTTTCTACTGGTAGTTTATTTCTTCAAGCAATTTCTTGTAACTGCTGGAATATTTTTCTAAATAATTTGCTTGCTTGGCCTTTTCTTTTTGGTTTTGGACCAAAACTTTTTCCTCCAGATTTTGTAAATCCAGTCTGCTGATCTAGTTCATAATATTCAACTTAACATTGTAAAGAATTTAGTTCCTGAGGCTTCTAAAAAGAAGGAACTGTGGGTATAATTTTTTTTTCTTATAATGATTTCATGTCACAGTGATCTTTTTTTTGTTTCTCCTTAGTTTCCAGGAAAAAATACAACTTGTCATTGGGAGCTGTATTTTCCATGTCTACCTTGTTCTTTTTCTTTAAAAAAAAAATTTAATAATTATTTTTTTTACTTAACAATATTTTATTGGTTTTGCCATACATCAACATGAATCCACCACAGGTATACACGTGTTCCCCATCCTGAACCCTCCCTCCCCATACCATCCCTCTGGGTCATCCCAGTGCACTAGGCCCAAGCATCCAGTATCATGCATCAAACCTGGACTGGCGATTCATTTCATATATGATATTATACATGTTTCAGTGCCATTCTCCCAAATCATCCCACCCTCTCCCTCTCCCACAGAGTCCAAAAGGCTGTTCTATACATCTGTGTCTCTTTTGCTATCTCGCATACAGGGTTATTGTTACCATCTTTCTAAATTCCATATATATGCATTAGTATTCTGTATTGGTGTTTTTCTTTCTGGCTTACCTCTCTGTATAATAGGCTCCAGTTTCATCCATCTCATTAGAACTGATTCAAATGTATTCTTTTTAATGGCTGAGTAATACTCCATTGTGTATATGTACCACAGTTTTCTTATCCATTCATCTGCTGATGGACATCTAAGTTGCTTCCATGTCCTGGCTATTATAAATGCTGGAGAGGGTGTGGAGAAAAGGGAACCCTCTTACACTGTTAGTGTAACACTCGGAATTTGTTCTAGAAATAAAATAAGATGCTAATTTTAGCAGAGTATTGGCAGCCACTATGGAGAACAGTGTGGAGATTCCTTAAAAAACTGCAAATAGAACTGCCTTATAACCCAGCAATCCCACTGCTGGACATACACACAGAGGAAACCAGAATTGAAAGAGACATGTGTACCCCAATGTTCATCACAGTGATCTTTTAAAAATTCTTAGTTCAGATAATGTTACTCGTCTGTTTAACAGCCCAATGGCTGTCTCCTTTGATTCATATTAAAAGCAAGATTCATAAGAATTCCTTTGCAAGGCCCACTATGAGCTGAGCTTCCTTACTTCACTGACTCAAGTCCTATTGTGCTTTCCCTTCCTTTCTAGCACATCAACCTGCTTTGTTTCATTGTAAAACACTTGTTACTTTCAAGAATACTATCTAAACCCGTTTAAGCCTTTTGTGTTGTCTAATCTTTCCCCTTAGAACACAGATTCTATCATGACAGAGTTTGTCTGTTTTGTTAAACCCCTAGTGCACAGGAGAGTGTTTGGCATGTAATAGACACAATACAGAATATTACTGTTGAATGAAGAAATATGATGCAAATAACACTCAGAATTTGTTCTAGAAATAAAATAAGATGCTAAATTTAGCAGAGTATTGGCAGATAAGATTGTTTTTAGCATTGGATTTTTTACTTTTGTAAAATCATGTTGAAGAAATTGATTTTGTTTTGCTTTTCTTAGGCTACTCTTCATTTTAATAGGATAGTCCTTGAGGATGTAAGTAATCCATGATCATATTTCTTCACTGAATTTGCATTGGTAATAGTCTCTGTTTCCCACAGTAATACCTTCAAGTTTTTAGGTCCTGAGGAGTGCATATAGAAGAGAGGAAGAGGATAGCAGAAAATATGAGGAAAAGAGGAGGAAGATCAGACAAATGTTCTCTGTTGCTCTATTTCACTCATGCCGGCACTTTCTTACTATCTTTGTAAGGGATGTCTTCCTGTCTCCCTGCTGCAGAAGGTGGGCTTAACTCTACTCCCCTTAATAGAGACTTTAATATGTGAGATCAGGGGAAAGAAAGAGAGGAGTGGTGGCTTATAGAGAATGCAGAATTGTTTTTCTTTCTGAATTACAATTTTTTTATTTTGATCTAGGAAAATAAAACAGTGATTTCACTTAGAATGTTATTTTCAAGGCATGCTTTTCACAGCTTATGAAAATCTTTTTTACATGTAACATACGTTTTTATAGAAGCTGGCTTGGAAAGCTCAGCAGGAAGGAAAGACTGGATGCTCTCTCTGTAGGCTTGCTTCTTGTCACTGTAACAAGATGATCAAGGACCAGACAGCACAGCAAGGGGCAGGGCATGCTTGGGGGAAAGAACTGCTCAAAGAGAAAAAGTATAAACCATCAATTATGTATTAGAGCAGGGCATTCAATTAATGATCACAGCAGTTGCAGGTTTGTTTACACACAAAAATTTAGTCTCCCTACACTGTGCTCAACCTTGAAAATAAGGCTCTTTACTAAGAAAGAATCTGTTCTAATTACTTTTCAAATTAGAAATTCCTTTGGGAACAGGGGTCATTCCACATACCTGATAACACACTGCTCAAGAGGGATTTATTGACCCTGACTTTGGGAAACCTCTTGGAGACCCTGTGCTACCTTGTTAAGAATGATACTACTCTCAAAGTCCTTTTCCCTGGCACTGGAAGATCGCCCAGACACAGATCTCAGATGATCCTTTCCTGTGTGGAGCTAAAGAGGAAATCAGATGTGAGTGAAAGAAAACAATTGAACCAGTTGGCAACCTCAGCAATCCATAGACACATCGTAAAGATAGTATCTGGCAACATTATTGAGTTTACAGTGCTCTTCTCACATACTTCATTTTTGTCAGTCTTCTAAACAGTACTTTGTGTTAGATACAAGAAAATTATTAAGTAAAGACATATTCATTGAAACCAGGTTCCTCTCAACCTCTGTAAAGTTGTTCAGGTGGTCTTTATATATTGATCATTTAAATATGTTTAATATAATGTAGTTTAACTTGTAATATATTTTCTTTGATAAATATAATTATATTACTCTAAAAATGTACCTTTACACACTCAAATTTTNTTTGTCAGTCTTCTAAACAGCACTTTGTGTTAGATACAAGAAAATTATTAAGTAAAGAAATATTCATTGAAACCAGGTTCCTCTCAACCTCTGTAAAATTGTTCAGGTGGTCTTTATATATTTATCATTTAAATATGTTTAATATAATGTAGTTTAACTTGTAATATATTTTTTTTGATAAATATAATTATATTACTCTAAAAATGTACCTTTACACACTCAAATTTTTGTATTGTTTTAATATCCTTTATACTAACTAAGTTAGCTTGCTCTTTGGCTCCTTTTAGCTTCAAGGTCACAAAACTCAAACCTTTCTTTTTTTTGCCTTTCCTTGAATCTCTTCACCAACTCTATTTTATAAGCCTGCATGTTTATCTGAAAATGAGAGGCCAAACTATTTCCATTTTTTCCAATATTATTACTTATTCTTTATTTATCTTTTAAGATCTGTATATTAGCAAATAATAGGATNAAAACTCAAACCTTTCTTTTTTTTGCCTTTCCTTGAATCTCTTCACCAACTCTATTTTATAAGCCTGCATGTTTATCTGAAAATGAGAGGCCAAACTATTTCCATTTTTTCCAATATTATTACTTATTCTTTATTTATCTTTTAAGATCTGTATATTAGCAAATAATAGGATATACATAATTTTTAAAAAAATCAAAGTTTCAAACAGGTAAGAAATTCTTCTCTACAATTCTACTTTTCAAAAAGCTTGGAAAAACAAAAGATATTTAAAAATGAGTTTCGTATTTTGTCTAAAGTTTCAGGAAACCATATGTATATATATTTAGTAGTCCATGAACTGTGGAGAAGGAAATGGCAACCCACTCCAGTATTTTTGCCTGGAGAATCCCAGGAACAGGGGAGCCTGGCGGGCTGCCATCTATGGGGTCACACAGAGTCCAGACATGACTGAAGCGATTTAGCAGCAGCAGAACTGTGAACATTCAAATGATTTTCTTAAGAAATTTGAATATAGATGTTATAGGGTGCGTCCAAAAACTCCACTGAATATGTTACACAGTATTTATTATACTTGTAACTTGTTGCTTTTCTAAATGGAAAATTTACAAGTTCTGAATCCCCACTAAATTTGAATGTTTACANCACCCCTAGTGAAAGCATTCTAAATTTTAATTATTACAGTTAAATAACTGCAGTATTCTTGTACATTGTGTCTAAATCGAAGGTCAGCAAACTGTGGCTTTTAGACTAAATCTACTTGACAACTTTTTATTGGAACATGGCCACACTCATTTGTTAACTGTACATGGTTGTTTGAGGTACATCAACAAATGAGTAGTTGTGACAGTGACTGTATGGCTTGCAAAGTCTAATATGTGTATTTTTCTGAACCTCTATGAACAAAGTTTGCTGATCCCTTGTCTAAATAGTTTCCGTGTGTATATTCTTGAATATATCACTATTATTACCACTTTTATAATTTAATACAGCATAAAATTAATGTATTGTGTATACCTAGAAGAGGCACATATGTGTCTTAGATTAGAGATCTGTGTTGGTAATTTTGCAGAGATCACAATACAGAAAGAAGTAGAGAGAAAAGGCTATCAGTTTAAAATCAGTGATTAGGACCTGTCTACATAAAGGTAATATTGATGTGGGATGATAATAAATTAGAAATATCTCTCCTTCAGTATTACCTTTCTGCAACTGTTTGAGGTGATGATGACTGAGCATTCAATTTGATTCCCAGATTTTGACACCTATACCTATGTGGAAACTTAATAGATACTTAGAAAATCTAAACGTTATGTGAAAATCCATTAGAAGCATACATATTACCCATAAGGAGCTCTACAATCTCCTCAGATTTCACACACAATAGTGATATAGTAGGTCCATGTTTGTTTAAAAAGCACAAAGATTGTCTTCAGAAAGATTACCAATGATAACCAATTGTTACACTGATAATTCACCACTTCCAATAAGAAACCTATATTCAAAAATAAAATATTCTCTCTTCCACCAAAAGACCAAATTCAATAGTTTAATAAGATTATCTAGGTCTCCCCTTCTTTTAGCAATTTTATTCTTTTTACTTTTTTTAAATTTTTTGAAGGTTTATTTATTTTTAATATAAATTTATTTTAATTGAAGGCTCATTACTTTATAATATTGTATTGGTTTTGCCATACATTGACATGAATACCTCTCTGGTGGCTCAGAGGGTAAACTGCCTGCCTGCAATGCAGGAGACCAGGGTTCGATCCCTAGGTCATGACGATCCCCTGGAGAAGGAAATACCAACCCNTACTTTACAATACTGTATTGGTTTTGCCATACATTGACATGAATACCTCTCTGGTGGCTCAGAGGGTAAACTGCCTGCCTGCAATGCAGGAGACCAGGGTTCGATCCCTAGGTCATGACGATCCCCTGGAGAAGGAAATACCAACCCACTCTAGTACTCTTGCCTGGAAAATCCCATGAACAGAGAAGCCTGATTTACTACAGTCCGTGGGATAACAAAGAGTAGGACACGACTGAGCGAATGCTTGCTTGCTTGACATGAATCTGCCATGGGTGTACATGTGTTCCCCATCCTGAACCCTCTTCCCATCTCCCTCCCCATACTATCCCTCTGGGTCATCCCAGTGCACCACCAGGCCTGAGCATCCTGTATCATGCATTGAACCTGGACTGGCGATTCATTTCACATATAATAATATACATGTTTCAATGCCTTTCTCCCAAATCATCCCACCCTCGCCCTCTCCCACAGAGTCCAAAAGGCTCTTCTATACATCTGTGTCTCTTTTGCTGTCTCACATACAGGGTTATCGTTACCATCTTTCTAAATTCCATATATATGCGTTATTATATTGTATTGGTGTTTTTCTTTCTGGCTTACTTCACTTTGTATAATAGGCTCCAGTTTCATCCACCTCATTAGAACTGATTCAAATGTATTCTTTTTAATGGCTGAGTAATATTCTGTTGTGTATATGCNGTATACTGTATTGGTGTTTTTCTTTCTGGCTTACTTCACTTTGTATAATAGGCTCCAGTTTCATCCACCTCATTAGAACTGATTCAAATGTATTCTTTTTAATGGCTGAGTAATATTCTGTTGTGTATATGCACCACAGCTTTCTTACCATTTGTCTGCTGATGGACATCTAAGTTGCTTCTGTGTCCTGGCTATTATAAACAGTGCTGGGATGAAGATTGGGGTACAGGTGTCTCTTTCAATTCTGGTTTCCTCAGTGTGTATGCCCAGAAGTGGGATTGCTGTGTCATATGGCAGTTCTATTTCCAGTTTTTAAAGCAATCTCCACACTGTTCTCCATAGTGGCTATACTAGTTTGCATTCCCACCAACAGTGTAAGAGGGTTCCCTTTTCTCCACACCCTCTCCAGCATTTATTGCTTGTAGACTTTTGGATCACAGCCATTCTGACTGGCATGAAATGGTGCCTCATTGTGGTTTTGATTTGCATTTCTCTGATAATGAGTAATGAACATCTTTTCATGTGTTTGTTAGCCATCTATATGTCTTCTTTGGAGAAATGTCTATTTAGTTCTTTGGCCCATTTTTTGATTGTGTCGTTTATTTTTCTGGAATTGAGCTGCACGAGTTGCTTGTATATTTTTGAGATTAGTTGTTTGTCAGTTGCTTCATTTGCTACTTTCTCCCATTTTGAAGGCTGTCTTTTCACCTTGATTATAGTTTCCTTTTTGTGCAGAAGCTTTTAATTTTAATTAGGTCTCATTTGTTTATTTTTGCTTTTATTTCCAACATTATGGGAGGTGGGTCATAGAGGATCCTCCTGTGATTTATGTTGGAGAGTGTTTTATTCTACTATGGTTTTAAGGCTCAGTGGCTAATCTCTGCTACTGATGATCAGAATCCCAAACATCAATTATTCTCTATTCTCAATACATAATGAGAAGAAGTCACCTCATGGTCTGTTTATGGCTTATAAATATCTATCTCTAATTCTGATTTCTTGCTGCTGCTGCTGCTGAGTCATTTCAGTCATGTTTGACCCTGTGCAACCCCATAGATGGCAGCCCACCAGGCTCTGCCGTCCCTGGGCTAGCCACTGAAAAAACTGCTCTAGTGGCTATTGTTAGAATAATGCAGACAATCTTCTGTATGAATGAAGCTGTTATGTGTCAGATGGTATACCTAGGAGCCAGCTGTTAAGGACCTACCAACCAGGCCTATCCTATTCCAAAGTGTGAGTTCATTCAAGCTTCAGGATTTTTCCTTTTCTACTGTGCATGTTTCCATGGGAACCATCTTGCCCTGAGGCTTTTGCCTGAAATGCAACATGTTATGCCAGACACAGTACTCAGTATTTTATAAGATGGATCTAAAAATGAGACCTATATTTTATAGTATAGTGAAAGAAAATAACTGAAATCACATAGACATGTGTGAGTTCTGCCTGTATGACTGTTGGAAAATTAAATTTCTGAGAGCCTTGCTTTCTTTACCTATAAAATAAAAATGGAAAACTCACGTTATTTTTGGAGTTAAAATGGTTAAGTCAAAGGCCGTAATGTACATAAAGCATTTATCTCAATGTATAATCCATAGTGCACACTCAATATAAGATTAGCTCCCTCTATTCTCATGGAAAAGCAATCTATATTCAGTAAGAACAATCTCATTGTGTAGGCAGTTTGTGCTTTCAGAGTTCGAATAACAAACGAGGGTTTGCAGAACTTTTGAAGATGAGAAATTCTTCTAAGACTTGAAAAGTAAAAATAACATCTAACATATATTGAACTTAGTTAAAAGCTTCTCTCTTGAATTTAAAGATATTATAAGGGGCAACTCTGAAGTAGCAAATGACACCCCACTCCAGGATTCTCGCCTGGAAAATTCTGTGGGCAGAGGAGTCTAGTGGGCTACAGTCCATGGAGCTGCAATGAGTTGGACACAGCTGAGCGACTGCACATAAGGAGCAAAGTCTCAGGTTAATGGATACTGCTATAGCTGGCAGGGATAGTGTAGTTCTCTATAATGCTACCTGGAAAAAATTAGAATTTTTTCTGGTTCTTTGATTTAACAGAATCTACTGTAGTTCAAGTCACAAAGGATTTGATTAGAGGATATTGCATAGGTTACAACATTTCAGGAGAGTTAGAGAACCAGGCATAGAGGCTGATGGTATTGGTTCAACAATGAAGAGCCTTTGTTGTTGTTGTTCAGTAGCTAAGTCATGTCCAGCTCTTTGAAACCCCATGGACTGTAGCATGCCAGATTTCTCTGTCTTCCACTGTACCCTAGAGTTTGCTCAAACTCATATCCACTGAGTCAGTGATGCTATCTAACCATCTAATCCTCTGCCATCCCCTTCTTTTACCTTGAATCTTTCCCAGAATCAGAGTCGTCCAGTGAGTTGGCTCTTCACATGAGGTGGCCAAATTAATGGAGCCACCTCCTTACTGATGGAAGCCATCAGTCCTTCCAGTGAATATTCAAGGTTGATTTCCTTTAGGACTGACTGGTTTGATCTCCTTGCAGTCCAAGGGATTCTCAAGAGTCTTCCCCAACACCACAACTCAAAAGCAAGCATCAATTCTTCAGCACTCAGCCTTTTTTTGGCCCAGTTCTCATATCTATATATGACTATTGAAGAAACCATAGCTTTGACTATAGGGACCTTTGTCAGCCTATTACCCCTGAAGAAGAGCCTACTAGCCCCCAAACTTAGAATTTAGAAAATTCTCTAAAAACAAAATGGATCTGAATATCCTGGATGACTAAACATGGCAAATATCTGATAGAGGAATAGTCTGTGCTTGGAAAGCATATGAAGTTAGTCTGGTTTGTAAATAAATTATATATACTGAGCCTATAGACTTTGAAAATTCTTGGGTGCTTAGGGCCAGCCATCAGCTCAGTGATGACAGTCACAGTAAATTGTATTTTTTTCATAAATCTACTTTAGAACATGCTGGCATTTTGGGGAGAGCAGTAAGTCTTGTCTTCATATTCTACTCTGATTCCCAGAGTTTCAAACACATCAACAAATAAGAGGGGTATGAGAGGGAGAGAAAGAAGTGTAACATTATCTGCTTTACACATATGAAGCCGACTGGAGAATGCAGTTTTAGACAGCACTGACAAGTGACTTCCTAATGCTTTACTTGTCTCCTAAACATACTCCAACCATTGTATGACTGTATAATTTCAGGTCTTATTTTCTGGAGCAGGCTGTTTGCAACAACAAGACTGAGGAGAGTGGAGAAACAGAGGGGCTCTTAGTTACATTTAAGATATACTCAGTTTCTTCCTCTAAATTTAACAGTTGGGATTAGAGGCTAGGTTAGGGCAGAGGGGGACAGTAGTATTACTCTAGAACAATCTCATGAAAGCATGATTCCAGGGTAACAGTGATCACCCTCTAATGTGACACTAATTTTATTTGATGGTAATTGTTGAGAGATGGGAGAAGGCAATGGCACCCCACTCCAGTACTTTTGCCTGGCAAATCCCATGGATGGAAGAGCCTGGTAGGCTGTAGTCCATGGGGTCACTAAGAGTCGGACACAACTGAGTGACTTCCCTTTCACTTTTCATTTTCATACACTGGAGCAGGAAATGGCAACCCACTCCAGTGTTGTTGCCTGGAGAATCCAGGGACAGGGAAGCCTAGCGGGCTTCCGTCTATGGGGTCTCACAGAGTCAGACACGACTGAGGCAACTTAGCAGCAGCAGTAGCAGCTGAGAAATTAATTTGAACTATATTTTATAAACACTTACATGTCAAAGAAGGGATTCCCTGGTGACTTAGACGGTAAAGAAACCTGCTTGCAATACAGGAGACGATCTCCTGGAAAAGGGAAAGGTTGCCCACTCCAGTATTCTTGCTTGGAGAATTCCATGGATTGCCTGGTGGGCTACAGTCCATGGGGTTGCAAAGAGTTGGACACAACTGAGTGACTAACATTATCTGAACATCATGGTTATTATAGGTTTTCCTTTAATGCCATGTGCACTCAGCCAGGTATTAATGATACTGATAAATATATGTTGTCCAGAGAGAATGGTCTCAGATTATTAATCTTCAGTGTTTCTGGAAATAAAAAGTTGAGTAAATTTAGCTTCCAAAAGGAATGAATTGAGAAGAGAAGATCACCAAATTTCAGGCCACTTTTGTCAGTAAACTCACTGGAGAGAGAAGTCATGAGTTAAACTTCTTTCCTGACTCTGCTCAGCACTCTGTGAGATCTGTTAAAGTTCCTGATAGTTGTCACACATGTACAGATTTTTAAACTTATAATAAGTATGTGTAACTTTTACATCTGTAAAAGATAATAAGTTTGAGAACATTCTCCTTATAAGAATTCCCCCTACAGTGCACACTATTTCAGAGTGATTTCTTGGTAAGCTCATTTGAGATAAAATTTGAGTCGTTGTGAGACTGAGTGTCAGTTAATACTGGGGTTTATGGAGAAGAGCATGAATCTGTGCGCTTGGTGATAAGAATTTCTGTTTTGAATCCAGAGTGGGAGAAGGGTATAGGAAAGAGAGAGATGAGAGAGGAGTCTGTGTATTTAGAGGGCAGGTGGCTGTAACCACCTTCTCCATACTTTATCTTTGCTAGTAAAATTTACTAAAATGTATCCTTTTTGTAAGCCTTGCAGACCTCTATATTTGAAATGAATGTAAAAGCATAAAGTGAAAGAGAAACATATGTGAAACTATAGAAATTGGATGCCGGAGTAATTCTCAGGGCTTAGCAGAAATTTGATGAGACTTAAGTGTTTCTGCACAGAGTTTCACAATGTTTACCTTGCTTTTGAAGTCTGGAAATGCCCCAGCGAACATTTAGGTTGTATGTGTGTATAGGCATACCTGTTGTGGTAGAGTTTTCTCTCACCCTCTGATATTGTGTACAAGAAACAAGATGGGTTTGCCTTTTGTAGAATTACTGAACTGGAGCCAGAAACTTAACACAGTCACTGGCAATGGTCCTTGTCTCTGCATCTCTATAAGACGGACATAGATAATGACCCAGCAGGGATTTATAACCATTCACCTGCCATTACTAGAATTTGTACAGTCTTCTAATATCACTTGCTGCCACACAGATATCAATGATGGGCTTGTTGCATGGAGAAATTGCTCTGTGGGTCTTCAGGGCAAGGGGAATGAAATGGATTTGCTATCAGAGAGTGTGCCAAGTTGGAGTTTTGTTTGTTTGGTCTGTTTTCTGATTAAGGAATAAGATTTTTGTGCCTATATTATTTAAAAGATAGATGTTTCCAATATGCAAGCTTGCATGGGTGGTGTGGATATTGTTACACATGTAGAGGTGAACATGTATGAGCAATGACTTCCTTTGTTCCTCAGTTCTGTATTCAATCTTGTTCAATGTCATCCTATTTAACCCACTATTTAACACACTTCCTGTGTTTTCAAATTTCTAATGTGTTTTTTTAAATTCAGATTTCTTTTTTATATCATTGCCTAGTGAGCCTATAGAATTTCCAGGTTTATTGAATTAATAACAATTCTGATTTTAAACTTATCATATAATTTATAAGTACCATAAAAGCAAAGTTAAAGAGTACTTTTCAAATTATCAACTAAAGCTTCTTTCCTTTAGTTAGCTTTCATCTTCCCTTCTCCCCTCCCTCTCTTCCTCCCTGTCCTTCTTAATTTATTCTCACATCAAAACACTTAGGAAAGAGACTTGTTATGCTACCTGGCATGCAGTGTTGGATTGACACANACTAAAGCTTCTTTCCTTTAGTTAGCTTTCATCTTCCCTTCTCCCCTCCCTCTCTCCCTCCCTGTCCTTCTTAATTTATTCTCACATCAAAACACTTAGGAAAGAGACTTTTCATGCTACCTGGCATGCAGTGTTGGATTGACACAAAATAATTATTTGTTGAAGTGAATGACAGGGTGAAATTCTTTTTAAAACAATTTTCCTGCTGGTATATTTTTTAAAGTTTTTCTTCATGGATTTTCTTAACCTCCACTTTCACTTGTGACAGAATTCATACATACGAACACTTTAATGGAATATAGTTTCTCATATAAACTAGTGGGAATCAATATTTCCATACTTTTCCCACAAAAAGAACAATGATTATGATTTAAGTAGTACTGATTATTCTCTCCCTAGTGCAGGAAGGAGGGATGGGAGTTCAGACTCTGCTATCTCCTAGCCAGTCTTTAACGAATTTTTTTTTTTTCTAAACCCACCAAGGTAAGTGTTATTCTCCTGTTTAAAGATAGAGAGATTAGCCAGCTTTATATAGTCCTCAAAGAAATAATGATATTTTAATTTAAGAAACTGTATTGTATTATAAAGAATGANTTTAACGAATTTTTTTTTTTTTTCTAAACCCACCAAGGTAAGTGTTATTCTCCTGTTTAAAGATAGAGAGATTAGCCAGCTTTATATAGTCCTCAAAGAAATAATGATATTTTAATTTAAGAAACTGTATTGTATTATAAAGAATGAAAGAGGGAAGGTCTATATTTTATGCTGTGGCAAACACCTTTTAAAGTGCTTTTGAGTCCTTGTTGTGGAAGCTAATTCATCATAAAGTGAGAATTTATGTTCTCTGTATATATCTCCTACATGTAGATGTACATTACATGTATATAAAATGAGTATATGTTTTTGATAGTGTGGATATGTTGGCATGTGTGCTCAGTCACTTTAGTCGTGTCCAACTCTCTGTGACTCCGTGGACCATGGCTGCCAGGCTCCTCTGTCCATGGGATTCTCCAGACAAGAATACTGGAGTGGGTTGCCATTTCCTTTTCCAGTGATAAAGTATGAAGTGAGTGAAGTGAATGAAGTCACTCAGTTGTGTCTGACTCTTTGCGACCCCGTGGACTGTAGCCTACCAGCCTCCTCTGTCCATGGGATTTTCCAG
>SJYW01027800.1:0-20304 GCA_006410735.1 Raphicerus campestris
ACCAATTAGAAATAATAATAGCAGCTTAGGCAGCAGTTGCTATGGCCAGACTCTGGTCTTAACGCTCTGGATATTTATTCATTTCATTTTCACTGCGAGCCAAGGAGGTGATGCTGAGTGATGAAGTTACTTATCCAGGATCACTGGGCCAGTACATGGTAGAGCTGGGGTTTGAGGCCTCTGGTGCTGGCACCCGTGTTCTTAACCACTATGGCAGCTGCCTCTTAATCAGGGCATGTACTCAGAGCCCAGCAAATACTCTGAAATCTGAATCCAGGAGATTTTAGTGGGTGTACACTGAGCCAACAAAGAGGATCTTCTATCTTGGGAAATGTATCCTTGTGTATAATGAAGATAAGGCATGTCCCCTGCATGATCTGTACTTAAGCTGATAAACAGAGAGATAAACTTGCATGGAGGGGGACTTCCCTGGTGGTCCAATGGTTAAACCCCCATGCTTTCACTGTAGGTAGCATAAATTCTATCCAAGATCCCACTTGCAGCTTGGCATGGCCAAAAAAAAAAAAGTGTTTGGATGCAGGTGGAGAGAAGGGAGCTGTAACCCCAACTTCCAACTAGGAGCTACCGGTGGCGGACACAGTCTAGCTGAATGACAAAAGGCCTGGGCTGGATTCGCCTTCTTGCTGTCTGCCTGGAGGATGCTTTGGAGCCCTGTGTTCTCTGAATGCTGCAGTGGTGAGCGTAAAGGAATCACAGAGCTGTCACTAAGAAATGTCTGTGGTCTGGGGTCAGGAGAGTGAAGAGAGGCCTGGGCCTTGAAGAGTGACTGACGGGAGCNATGCTTTGGAGCCCTGTGTTCTCTGAATGCTGCAGTGGTGAGCGTAAAGGAATCACAGAGCTGTCACTAAGAAATGTCTGTGGTCTGGGGTCAGGAGAGTGAAGAGAGGCCTGGGCCTTGAAGAGTGACTGACGGGAACCACGGCCAGGGATGGAAACTGGTGTTCAGGGCCTAAAGGGGCAGGGCAGGGGAGGAGAGATGGGTGGGGAGCCTGGGGGAGGGCAATGGGAGGGAGGGAGAGCTGTGGGCACAGAGGTGGGCGCAGCTCTGGGAGGTGCAGCAGGAGAGGGGGCTGGCTGGAGAAGACCTTGACTGTGGGAGCGATCCCTGCACAGCCCACGGCCCCGTCCTCTAACAGCACTGCCCAGAGATGAGGCAGGCGGCCACGTGCTGTCCTGCGGCCCACCTCGTGTGGGTGGGGCAGCTGCCATCCCATCAGAGGAATGTTAAAGACATACTTTGAACCGTCATTTTAACTTTCCTCTGCCATAGCACCACTCAGAAAGAGATGTGGGGACATGTGTCTAATGATTAGGAACACCAAAGTCCAAATGTGTCACTGGCAAAGCTTGGATACCCTTCTTCAGCTGTTGGGTCACCCTGAGTATGAGAAGTTTTCCATTTAATCAAAAGATGTTTTTGTCCATGTAGAAAACACACATGACACTGCCCTGACATCTAAGGCAAAAGCACCTTTTTTTCTTTGGTTGATGAATGGACTCGGACGAGGTGTTCTGAGGCAAGCATCTATAAGAGATTGCTCATAAGTCAGACTTTTCAGGGAGCTTGTGCCATTGGAGTGGATGCACACCCCTGTCTAGGCAGCTCTGAAGGAAGCCAGGGTACATCCAGGTCAAGTTCAAGACCAGCCCTCGGCACCCACCCAGCTGGAGGCTGTCCAGCTCCCTGCACACTCATCACTGCTCACCTGCCTTTAATCACAAGGCTGCCCCCTCCTCTCTTCCCCAGGCTCTCTGTACAGAAATATCCAAAACGATACTCTAAATCCACAGGGCTCGCGAGGTTCACAGTTGCTAGATTCTCAGGTTGCCCATGTCCCATAGACCGCTTTGGAGCTGCTGTGGACCGCAGACTGGCTTCTGCTCAGTTTGCAGGACCTCGTGGGGTCAGAGCCTGCTTGTTTAGTCGAGGAGGGTGGGGCAGCCTTGCTGGGTTCCCAGGAGGACAGAGGCGGAGTGGAGAACAGGAGGGCCCCAGGGAGACCGTGCTTCACTACTCGCTTCTTCTCTCAGCCTCAGCTGCTTTGGAGACAGGTTTGTTTCATGATCCTTGAGCAGACAATTCTGCTGTTTCTTCAGGAGTGGCAACTGAAGTCTGGGTGATGTCACTGGCTGTTTTGGAGAACAATACTTTTAATTATTTCTCACAGGCTAAACAAAAAGGCCATATTCTACTACCCAACAACTATAGCTTTAAACTCCAGCTCAAAGTCATGTCAGATTAAAGCCTACATGGAATTTAATGAAATTTGTCTGTAGTGAACTTTTTTATTGAGATATAATTGACATTACATTATATTAGTTTCAGGTGTATATTGATATTTATGCATATTGGGAAATTATCACGATAAATCTAGTTAACATCCACCACCACACACAATTACAAATATTTTTCTTGTGATGAGGACTTTTAAGATTCACTCTCTTAGTAGCTTTAAAACATGCAATAACCGTATTACTAACTATTGTTGCCATGCCTCACATTCCATCCCCATTGATCATTCAGTTTATAACTAGAAATTTATAGTTTTGACCCTATTCACATATTTTGCCCGTCCCTAAAACCCTGCCTCTGGCAATCATCAATCCGTTGTCTGTACCTATGAACTCATTTTTTTTTTTTTGGTTTGTTTTGGTTTTTAGATTCCACATATAAGTGAGATCATACAGTATCTGTCTTTCTCCACTGGATTTGCTTCCCTTGACATGATACCTTCAAGGTCTATCCATGTTGTCACAAATGGCAAGATTCCATTCCTTTTTATGGCTGGAAAATCTGCAGTTTCTATCTATCTATCTATCATCTATTTACCACATTTGCTTTATCCATCAAAAGACCAGGTTGTTTCCACAACTTAGTTATTATAAGCAATGATGCAATGAACATGGGGGTGAAGTGAATGGCTTTATATAGCTCCTTTTTAAGCAAGAGCCATCTCTTAGTGGTCAGCTATGACTTCCTCTGCCCAATAGCTCCCCCTCTGAGATCACTGGAACTCCACACTATCTGTATGCTGCCCACAGAAGCTGTACATTAGCTGCACATGACACACACTCTGGCATGGTTTATTGGGTCAGCAAGGGACATATGACCAAGCGGGGCCAATCACAAGCTTTCTTGAGAATCTTAGNCGCTGAAACTCCACACTATCTGTATGCTGCCCACAGAAGCTGTACATTAGCTGCACATGACACACACTCTGGCATGGTTTATTGGGTCAGCAAGGGACATATGACCAAGCGGGGCCAATCACAAGCTTTCTTGAGAATCTTAGAAATAAAACTGAGAAAAAGAGGATAGTATTTACTTTCTAATACCGTTGTTGGGCTGTACAATTTAAACTTTAAGGACTGCTGGTTGTTTGTTTTGCTTTAATCACAAGGAAAAGTTAAGAGGCAAAGGGAGGGAGGAGGGCTGGGAAGAACACTGATGGAAGTGAGCAGGGAGAAGAGACAGAGGCTGCTGGTAGTGTTTGAATCTCAATTATTCTCCACGTTCAGCTGGATTGCGGTGAATGGGTTCACTGAGACACTGAAATTCTTATGCAGCAACCCTCCTTTTTTACGTGCATCTCAGCTGGGTTTTTGTCATTTGCAGCCAAAATAGCTCTGATCCCTGAAAATGATCAGTGAGATGGGCTGGCCACCTTGTCTTAAGCTGGGGTTTGCTCCTCTCCTGACTCCCAACTGCTCACTGATTTCTGGAGATTGTCAGAACCAGAAGGTGGAAAGTGGAACTCTCTGGGACCAGATATTCCAGTGCCAAAAGGTGTCTCTGGTCTCACTTCTAAATAATGAGGCAGCTTTAAATGGAGCTCATGCTTCCTAGATGCTGTCTTAACATTGTCCTTCTGCCAGGCAAAGCATAAGAGAGAGGGGCCCCTAGCACTGAGAGGCTTGGCCGAGGAGGTAGCAAGAGGTCCCAGCACAGGAAAGCCCACAGGACTTGGTCTTCAGTAGTGTCTGACTCTTGGCAACTCTATGGACTGTAGCCCACCAGGCTCCTCTGTCTATGGGATTCTACAGGCAAGAATACTGGAGTGGGTTGCCATGTTCCTTCTCAAGGGAATCTTCCCAACCCAGGGATTGAACCTGAATCTCCTGTGGCTCCTGCATTGCGGGCAGATTCTTTACTGCTGAACCACAAGGGAAGCCCCAAGGAATGAGAGATACTTCTGCCAACTTTGAGGGTTTTGAACCTCATGTAGTTTGTTGGAGTGTTTCCTCCATCTTAAACTATATAATGGAAAGGGAGATGAGAACAGGAAAAAGCTGCGTGCTGTCCTGAAACTGCAGAACAGTTAAGACTGGAATCCCCTATGAGAGGTCATCTCTTAGCCTGACCCCAGGTGGACCAGACCAATGGTCTGGTCTCAGAGCCAGCTGGACTGTGCCTCCCAAATGCAGCAGGTCACGTTGCCTGCGTTCCACAAGCCCTCCCTGTGGTCCCTAACATAGCCATCAGTCCCGAGATTTGCATCAGTTCTCAAGTCACTGACTGGAAGAAAACAAAAGCCTCATTTGAAGTCTCTCCTGCCTGTTTGTCTTCGGAAGCTGTCCCCCAACGCCTCCGTGAGGGCTGGCAGTTGAGTTGACTAGCCTCTGCAGGACAACTGTCAGGTTGGTTGAAGGATATTAGAGAGAAGTTGATCATGTGTCAACGCTCCTTGGCGCCACTCACATCAGGGAAGTGATACAGCTGTCACTGTGGCCGGCGAGAGGGCTGGCGGGACAGGCCACGTTCACCAGCCCAGACGTCCAAGTAGATGCAAGGGCCTGACCCTCAGGTGTGCGTGAGGCAGGGAATCAGGGCTGAGGAGGGCGCCGTTGTGACTGCCTCATGGCCCTCTGAGGGGCTGGGACAGCCTCCAAGCCTGCCACAAGTGCCAGATCCATCAGGGAATGCCATCTTTTCCGAATTCGCTCTTCCTCCTCGCTCCCTCTCTCCTTCCCTTTCTACCCTCCCCTGCTGGATTATGTGAGGGAAACATCTGAAGAGTACCTAGAAATCACTTTGGCAGACAGTAGGAAGTATATGAGGTTTGATTAGACACTGAAATAAAAGCCAAACAACGGTAAAGAATTCTTTAGTGCTTTGTTTTAAACACTTTCAAGAACACTAGTGTGTCTGATTAAGTAACATCATCAATTTGGAAACAGTGCTGAGTGTAATAATATGGGAGAGTGTTAAAAACACTGCTTTCTGATTGAGATGATGAGGTCTTTCTCTCGGAAAAAAAAAAAAAAACATAAAGGCGTGTGCTTTCTTTGAGTCAGAAGCTGAGCTGTGTCTTCAGGGGCCTTGTGGAAATAACAGCATTTCCTCAGGATGTGAGTCCACAATGGGGATGGGGGTTTCTCTGGAACTTACCTCTGAGGGCTCTTGCAAAGGCCGTGCTTTCTAAGACCAGGTAGACTCGTGGGTACGGGATGCTGGGTAAGCAGCGCTGGGGGACCTTCCTTTCTCTTGGTTCAGAAGACCCTTGAAATACACAGAAGGCTGCATCATGCTTTGAGTTTGCTAAAGNGAAATAACAGCATTTCCTCAGGAGGTGAGTCCACAATGGGGATGGGGGTTTCTCTGGAACTTACCTCTGAGGGCTCTTGCAAAGGCCCTGCTTTCTAAGACCAGGTAGACTCGTGGGTACGGGATGCTGGGTAAGCAGTGCTGGGGGACCTTCCTTTCTCTTGGTTCAGAAGACCCTTGAAATACACAGAAGGCTGCATCATGCTTTGAGTTTGCTAAAGACTCTCTGGCCCCATAACTCCTTTTGCTCCTCACCAGCACCTTGTAGGGAGGTTGCTATCCCCACCTTTTCTAGGAAAGAGAGTGAAGTCCCAGAGGTATGCCCCTCTTTCCAAGTGTGTGCAGCCAGTGTGTGGTAGAGCCTGGACTTGAACTCAGAGCTCTTGATTCCCAGCTTACTCGGTTTGAGCCCTGAAAAACTTGATTACATTAAGCTATATTAAAGAAGGGCTCTAGCTCCCACCCATTTCTTTGATTTTCTTGTAGCTGTACATCTGGGAGTAGGTAAAGTACCCCAAAGTAATAGTCCCTACAGAACTCTCCCTGAGAGCCTGCCCTGGGACCTGGGGTAGGGGTGGGGAAGAGGTTTTCCTAATCTAGTCCTTATAGATGCCTATTATGGGATCTTGCTTCAAGTTTTCCAGTAAGATATGCTATCCTTTTTTTTTGCGTACATGCTAAGTCGCTTCAATCGTGTCCGACTCTTTTGCAACCCTATGGACTGTCGCTCTCAGCAGGCTCCTCTGTTTATGGGATTCTCCAGGCAAGAATACTGGACTGGGTTACCATTTCCTCCTCCAGAGGATTTTCCTGACCCAGGGATCGAACCCGTGTCTCTTATGTGTCCTCCACTGCAGGTGGGTTCTTTACCACTAGTGCCACCTGGGAAGCCCGTTCTTTAGCTTAGGAAATTCTAAATCTCCACCACGGTGCTGGCCTATGCCTGTCCATTCTCAGCTGCACCAGGGGTTATCCTGGGGATTTTGCATTAACTATCCAAGCACTGCTCTGTAAGAATGCAGTGCTTAGCATCAGTTTCTGCACGTTGCATGTTGCAAACCTATCATTTAGCTGTATTTACATTTTCATTAGATAATGACCAAGCCTTCAGCTTGTTACTCTCCTGTATGCACCCCTCTCCAGCCAAATGGGTCCTTCTTGCTTTGCTCTTTTTTTTTTTTTTTCCTCTAGGACTTTACTCCCCCAGCCATCATCCCTGTTGTCCCGTCTATGTCACCTTCCTCCAGGTGGAAGTCACCTTTTTCTTCTGAATTTCCATAACATTTAACTACTGCTTCCCTTCTGGTAATTTCCATTTTTTTCTCTTAAGAGTCCATGGAGGACAAATCCGGTTTTTGACTCTTAAAGGTGAATTACATCAACTTTTCAGTACCAAGTGCTACTTACTAGTAACGCATTAGGAAGGTCAATGTGCTTAAGAATTCACAAATGGGGATTGGGATTGTACTAGTGTCTGTGGAGGCATCACCTACCGCGTCTGTCTGTGGCATCGATGCACCCACCCCCATGCAGAGCCCTGATGTTTCTTTGACTTTCCAGAAGGACACTCCATGATCAGTCTCTCGAGTAGATTATAATATTCAAAGGCTGCCAATCTTGCTTCTTTAATTTATAAATTGCATTAAAGTTTGCTTCATTATTAGTTTGCTGTTGGCCATAGCTCTACTCTACATCATAACGATGAAAAGTGAAAGTATTAGTGGTTCAGTTGTATCTGACTCTTTGTGACCTTGTAAACGGTAGCCCGCCAGTCTCCTCTGTCCATGGGATTCTCCAGGCAAGAATACTGGAGTGGGTTGCCATGCCCTCTTCTGGGGGATTTTCCCAATCCAGGGATCGGACCCGGATCTCCTGCATTGCAGGCAGATTCTTTACCGTCTGAGACACCAGAGAAGCACTGTATGGGGGTACACCTTTCCAGGAATAGCGATATTGACCTCCAAGTTAAACATTTTAAGTCAAAGATGTGTTTGCATTGTGGCTTGAATGTNGAGAGTGAAGAGAGGCCTGGGCCTTGAAGAGTGACTGACGGGAACCACGGCCAGGGATGGAAACTGGTGTTCAGGGCCTAAAGGGGCAGGGCAGGGGAGGAGAGATGGGTGGGGAGCCTGGGGGAGGGCAATGGGAGGGAGGGAGAGCTGTGGGCACAGAGGTGGGCGCAGCTCTGGGAGGTGCAGCAGGAGAGGGGGCTGGCTGGAGAAGACCTTGACTGTGGGAGCGATCCCTGCACAGCCCACGGCCCCGTCCTCTAACAGCACTGCCCAGAGATGAGGCAGGCGGCCACGTGCTGTCCTGCGGCCCACCTCGTGTGGGTGGGGCAGCTGCCATCCCATCAGAGGAATGTTAAAGACATACTTTGAACCGTCATTTTAACTTTCCTCTGCCATAGCACCACTCAGAAAGAGATGTGGGGACATGTGTCTAATGATTAGGAACACCAAAGTCCAAATGTGTCACTGGCAAAGCTTGGATACCCTTCTTCAGCTGTTGGGTCACCCTGAGTATGAGAAGTTTTCCATTTAATCAAAAGATGTTTTTGTCCATGTAGAAAACACACATGACACTGCCCTGACATCTAAGGCAAAAGCACCTTTTTTTCTTTGGTTGATGAATGGACTCGGACGAGGTGTTCTGAGGCAAGCATCTATAAGAGATTGCTCATAAGTCAGACTTTTCAGGGAGCTTGTGCCATTGGAGTGGATGCACACCCCTGTCTAGGCAGCTCTGAAGGAAGCCAGGGTACATCCAGGTCAAGTTCAAGACCAGCCCTCGGCACCCACCCAGCTGGAGGCTGTCCAGCTCCCTGCACACTCATCACTGCTCACCTGCCTTTAATCACAAGGCTGCCCCCTCCTCTCTTCCCCAGGCTCTCTGTACAGAAATATCCAAAACGATACTCTAAATCCACAGGGCTCACGAGGTTCACAGTTGCTAGATTCTCAGGTTGCCCATGTCCCATAGACCGCTTTGGAGCTGCTGTGGACCGCAGACTGGCTTCTGCTCGGTTTGCAGGACCTCGCGGGGTCAGAGCCTGCTTGTTTAGTCGAGGAGGGTGGGGCAGCCTTGCTGGGTTCCCAGGAGGACAGAGGCGGAGTGGAGAACAGGAGGGCCCCAGGGAGACCATGCTTCACTACTCGCTTCTTCTCTCAGCCTCAGCTGCTTTGGAGACAGGTTTGTTTCATGATCCTTGAGCAGACAATTCTGCTGTTTCTTCAGGAGTGGCAACTGAAGTCTGGGTGATGTCACTGGCTGTTTTGGAGAACAATACTTTTAATTATTTCTCACAGGCTAAACAAAAAGGCCATATTCTACTAACCAACAACTATAGCTTTAAACTCCAGCTCAAAGTCATGTCAGATTAAAGCCTACATGGAATTTAATGAAATTTGTCTGTAGTGAACTTTTTTATTGAGATATAATTGACATTACATTATATTAGTTTCAGGTATATATTGATATTTATGCATATTGAGAAATTATCACGATAAATCTAGTTAACATCCACCACCACACACAATTACAAATATTTTTCTTGTGATGAGGACTTTTAAGATTCACTCTCTTAGTAGCTTTAAAACATGCAATAACCGTATTACTAACTATTGTTGCCATGCCTCACATTCCATCCCCATTGACTCATTCAGTTTATAACTAGAAATTTATAGTTTTGACCCTATTCACATATTTTGCCCATCCCTAAAACCCTGCCTCTGGCAATCATCAATCCGTTGTCTGTACCTATGAACTCATTTTTTTTTTTTTTTGGTTTGTTTTGGTTTTTAGATTCCACATATAAGGGAGATCATACAGTATCTGTCTTTCTCCACTGGATTTGCTTCCCTTGACATGATACCTTCAAGGTCTATCCATGTTGTCACAAATGGCAAGATTCCATTCCTTTTTATGGCTGGAAAATCTGCAGTTTCTATCTATCTATCTATCATCTATTTACCACATTTGCTTTATCCATCAAAAGACCAGGTTGTTTCCACAACTTAGTTATTATAAGCAATGATGCAATGAACATGGGGGTGAAGTGAATGGCTTTATTATAGCTCCTTTTTAAGCAAGAGCCATCTCTTAGTGGTCAGCTATGACTTCCTCTGCCCAATAGCTCCCCCTCTGAGATCGCTGAAACTCCACACTATCTGTATGCTGCCCACAGAAGCTGTACATTAGCTGCACATGACACACACTCTGGCATGGTTTATTGGGTCAGCAAGGGACATATGACCAAGCGGGGCCAATCACAAGCTTTCTTGAGAATCTTAGAAATAAAACTGAGAAAAAGAGGATAGTATTTACTTTCTAATACCG
Organism: Raphicerus campestris; assembly: GCA_006410735.1. NCBI lineage: Eukaryota > Metazoa > Chordata > Mammalia > Artiodactyla > Bovidae > Raphicerus > Raphicerus campestris. Next base: position 9,905 of record SJYW01027800.1, read on the forward strand.
TTGTTGGGCTGTACAATTTAAACTTTAAGGACTGCTGGTTGTTTGTTTTGCTTTAATCACAAGGAAAAGTTAAGAGGCAAAGGGAGGGAGGAGGGCTGGGAAGAACACTGATGGAAGTGAGCAGGGAGAAGAGACAGAGGCTGCTGGTAGTGTTTGAATCTCAATTATTCTCCACGTTCAGCTGGATTGTGGTGAATGGGTTCACTGAGACACTGAAATTCTTCTGCAGCAACCCTCCTTTTTTACGTGCATCTCAGCTGGGTTTTTGTCATTTGCAGCCAAAATAGCTCTGATCCCTGAAAATGATCAGTGAGATGGGCTGGCCACCTTGTCTTAAGCTGGGGTTTGCTCCTCTCCTGACTCCCAACTGCTCACTGATTTCTGGAGATTGTCAGAACCAGAAGGTGGAAAGTGGAACTCTCTGGGACCAGATATTCCAGTGCCAAAAGGTGTCTCTGGTCTCACTTCTAAATAATGAGGCAGCTTTAAATGGAGCTCATGCTTCCTAGATGCTGTATTAACATTGTCCTTCTGCCAGGCAAAGCATAAGAGAGAGGGGCCCCTAGCACTGAGAGGCTTGGCCGAGGAGGTAGCAAGAGGTCCCAGCACAGGAAAGCCCACAGGACTTGGTCTTCAGTAGTGTCTGACTCTTGGCAACTCTATGGACTGTAGCCCACCAGGCTCCTCTGTCTATGGGATTCTACAGGCAAGAATACTGGAGTGGGTTGCCATGTTCCTTCTCAAGGGAATCTTCCCAACCCAGGGATTGAACCTGAATCTCCTGTGGCTCCTGCATTGCGGGCAGATTCTTTACTGCTGAACCACAAGGGAAGCCCCAAGGAATGAGAGATACTTCTGCCAACTTTGAGGGTTTTGAACCTCATGTAGTTTGTTGGAGTGTTTCCTCCATCTTAAACTATATAATGGAAAGGGAGATGAGAACAGGAAAAAGCTGCGTGCTGTCCTGAAACTGCAGAACAGTTAAGACTGGAATCCCCTATGAGAGGTCATCTCTTAGCCTGACCCCAGGTGGACCAGACCAATGGTCTGGTCTCAGAGCCAGCTGGACTGTGCCTCCCAAATGCAGCAGGTCACGTTGCCTGCGTTCCACAAGCCCTCCCTGTGGTCCCTAACATAGCCATCAGTCCCGAGATTTGCATCAGTTCTCAAGTCACTGACTGGAAGAAAACAAAAGCCTCATTTGAAGTCTCTCCTGCCTGTTTGTCTTCGGAAGCTGTCCCCCAACGCCTCCGTGAGGGCTGGCAGTTGAGTTGACTAGCCTCTGCCGGACAACTGTCAGGTTGGTTGAAGGATATTAGAGAGAAGTTGATCATGTGTCAACGCTCCTTGGCGCCACTCACATCAGGGAAGTGATACAGCTGTCACTGTGGCCGGCGAGAGGGCTGGCGGGACAGGCCACGTTCACCAGCCCAGACGTCCAAGTAGATGCAAGGGCCTGACCCTCAGGTGTGCGTGAGGCAGGGAATCAGGGCTGAGGAGGGCGCCGTTGTGACTGCCTCATGGCCCTCTGAGGGGCTGGGACAGCCTCCAAGCCTGCCACAAGTGCCAGATCCATCAGGGAATGCCATCTTTCCCGAATTCGCTCTTCCTCCTCGCTCCCTCTCTCCTTCCCTTTCTACCCTCCCCTGCTGGATTATGTGAGGGAAACATCTGAAGAGTACCTAGAAATCACTTTGGCAGACAGTAGGAAGTATATGAGGTTTGATTAGACACTGAAATAAAAGCCAAACAACGGTAAAGAATTCTTTAGTGCTTTGTTTTAAACACTTTCAAGAACACTAGTGTGTCTGATTAAGTAACATCATCAATTTGGAAACAGTGCTGAGTGTAATAATATGGGAGAGTGTTAAAAACACTGCTTTCTGATTGAGATGATGAGGTCTTTCTCTCGGAAAAAAAAAAAAAAACATAAAGGCGTGTGCTTTCTTTGAGTCAGAAGCTGAGCTGTGTCTTCAGGGGCCTTGTGGAAATAACAGCATTTCCTCAGGATGTGAGTCCACAATGGGGATGGGGGTTTCTCTGGAACTTACCTCTGAGGGCTCTTGCAAAGGCCGTGCTTTCTAAGACCAGGTAGACTCGTGGGTACGGGATGCTGGGTAAGCAGCGCTGGGGGACCTTCCTTTCTCTTGGTTCAGAAGACCCTTGAAATACACAGAAGGCTGCATCATGCTTTGAGTTTGCTAAAGACTCTCTGGCCCCATAACTCCTTTTGCTCCTCACCAGCACCTTGTAGGGAGGTTGCTATCCCCACCTTTTCTAGGAAAGAGAGTGAAGTCCCAGAGGTATGCCCCTCTTTCCAAGTGTGTGCAGCCAGTGTGTGGTAGAGCCTGGACTTGAACTCAGAGCTCTTGATTCCCAGCTTACTCGGTTTGAGCCCTGAAAAACTTGATTACATTAAGCTATATTAAAGAAGGGCTCTAGCTCCCACCCATTTCTTTGATTTTCTTGTAGCTGTACATCTGGGAGTAGGTAAAGTACCCCAAAGTAATAGTCCCTACAGAACTCTCCCTGAGAGCCTGCCCTGGGACCTGGGGTAGGGGTGGGGAAGAGGTTTTCCTAATCTAGTCCTTATAGATGCCTATTATGGGATCTTGCTTCAAGTTTTCCAGTAAGATATGCTATCCTTTTTTTTTGCGTACATGCTAAGTCGCTTCAATCGTGTCCAACTCTTTTGCAACCCTATGGACTGTCGCTCTCAGCAGGCTCCTCTGTTTATGGGATTCTCCAGGCAAGAATACTGGACTGGGTTACCATTTCCTCCTCCAGGGGATTTTCCTGACCCAGGGATCAAACCCGTGTCTCTTATGTGTCCTCCACTGCAGGTGGGTTCTTTACCACTAGTGCCACCTGGGAAGCCCATTCTTTAGCTTAGGAAATTCTAAATCTCCACCACGGTGCTGGCCTATGCTTATCCATTCTCAGCTGCACCAGGGGTTATCCTGGGGATTTTGCATTAACTATCCAAGCACTGCTCTGTAAGAATGCAGTGCTTAGCATCAGTTTCTGCACGTTGCATGTTGCAAACCTATCATTTAGCTGTATTTACATTTTCATTAGATAATGACCAAGCCTTCAGCTTGTTACTCTCCTGTATACACCCCTCTCCAGACAAATGGGTCCTTCTTGCTTTGCTCCTTTTTTTTTTTTTTCCTCTAGGACTTTACTCCCCCAGCCATCATCCCTGTTGTCCCGTCTATGTCACCTTCCTCCAGGTGGAAGTCACCTTTTTCTTCTGAATTTCCATAACATTTAACTACTGCTTCCCTTCTGGTAATTTCCATTTTTTTCTCTTAAGAGTCCATGGAGGACAAATCCGGTCTTTGACTCTTAAAGGTGAATTACATCAACTTTTCAGTACCAAGTGCTACTTACTAGTAACGCATTAGGAAGGTCAATGTGCTTAAGAATTCACAAATGGGGATTGGGATTGTACTAGTGTCTGTGGAGGCATCACCTACCGCGTCTGTCTGTGGCATCGATGCACCCACCCCCATGCAGAGCCCTGATGTTTCTTTGACTTTCCAGAAGGACACTCCATGATCAGTCTCTCGAGTAGATTATAATATTCAAAGGCTGCCAATCTTGCTTCTTTAATTTATAAATTGCATTAAAGTTTGCTTCATTATTAGTTTGCTGTTGGCCATAGCTCTACTCTACATCATAACGATGAAAAGTGAAAGTATTAGTGGTTCAGTTGTATCTGACTCTTTGTGACCTTGTAAACGGTAGCCCGCCAGTCTCCTCTGTCCATGGGATTCTCCAGGCAAGAATACTGGAGTGGGTTGCCGTGCCCTCTTCTGGGGGATTTTCCCAATCCAGGGATCGGACCCGGATCTCCTGCATTGCAGGCAGATTCTTTACCGTCTGAGACACCAGAGAAGCACTGTATGGGGGTACACCTTTCCAGGAATAGCGATATTGACCTCCAAGTTAAACATTTTAAGTCAAAGATGTGTTTGCATTGTGGCTTGAATGTGAATCATCCTTACCCCTAATACTAAAACCGATTTATACATTATCCCCAAACTGTTGTGCTTGTATAGTCATACTTCACAAGCGATGGTCTGCCAGTGAATTTGTTCTCTTTAAATGGCTTGCAACATATTATCAAGGTAAATGTAATAAAATTGCTGGGCTGGTGTTCAGTTTATGAGGCATTGTTTTATAAAATAAAACCAAGTGCATATATGCTCATATTCATGGCTCGTAGAGTAAACAGTATGCAATTTATGTGCATTGCTAGCTATACTTGCTTATTTTGTGACTTTCCAATTGTTTGTTATCATCAGGTCTTTTCTTCAGAAAAATGGGAGTGGCTGGGGTGACTGCAAGGCTGAGCTTACACGGGGAGCCATCAGATAAATTTGAGGAAACTGAATTTTCATGGCTTCTCCTCCTGCTTGGCAGTGACCTCCTGGCCCTCTTAGCAAAGTGACTGGTGGAGCCATCGCCCCACTTCGGTGATCCCTCCAAAGCTTCATCAGTTCACAAATCTCACTGTCATGATCAGAAGCTGAGTGAATGGGCCATGCGCTCTAAGACCACCCACAACGTTAACATAAAAAGAGTCGTAAATGTAACTTGCATTTATCTTGCACCTTTTCTTCCTGAGAATTTCCAGAAATGTTTTCATTTCTTTATCTCACTTCACCTCACTAAACCTCTATCTGGGAGATCAAATATGGAGTCTTCTGCATTTGTTGTGGCTTGCGCCTTTAAAAAGTCCTCGCCTAGCCACCCTCTGCCCCCTTTTTACAGCCAGGACCCCCTAAGACAGGACAAACTTCCTGCTCTTGGACAGCTGGGCTCCCACCCTCACCAGGACCAGTCCATGCAGTCCCTCTTAACAGAGAAACGCAGGTGAAAATCAAGGGTGTGAATTCAAAAAAGAAAAAAAAGAAAAAAGAGAGATTCTGTCTTGAAAGCAAGAGTTCTTGGAAGAAAGAAAAAAAATCCTAAGCATTAAGAATGCTTAATTGGCTTAATTTACTTGCTGTTACTCTAAAATATGCTTGTTCTGGCCTTGACACTGCTTCTTGATGTCCCGCCTGGACCCTGCATCAAACGCAGCTCGCAAACAGGGGGCTGTATTTTAAAGTGATGGCTTGAAAAATTAACTGTTCTCCTTTTGCCCTTTCAACTCCCAGATGGAAAATCCCACCCTGATTAGCCAATTGATTTACTCAAAATAAAAACATGAACTTCCACTCTTCTTGCCCCTGTTCTCAACTTTTGCAGAGGGGGGTAGGCAGGTAGACCCGGAATCCAGGATTCCCTTCTCCCCTTGGGGTGTCTAACTGGGTGAAGGAGTGCTTTGCTACCAGAGGGCAGCATCCTTTGGGATGCTCAGTGCTAAACCAGGAGAGCACCCTGGGGTTTCTGTAACGACTGGACCTGTGTGTCTGTTTTCCCCTCCTCCCAGAAGTTGTCGTTTAGTCGAGCAGATGCCTCAGTCTGGGGAGCTGTGCTGAGCAGACAGAGGTATGCAGGTGGCTGGCAGCAGCTGAGAGATGAGGTGGATGTGGGGGTGGAGAACACCTAAATTCGCACCAGTGTTTAGGAGGTGAGTCGAGCTGTGAAGGACAAGATATTTGATGGCTAAGGAAGTCCTTCGGTCTAAATGTTTTAGGCACCCTCCATGTTAGTACCTGGTTTATGAGCTCTGATGTTCTTTGTTCCACTGGGATCTAGAATTAATGCACTGATTTAAGGAGACAAACAAATGAAACCAAACCCTTGGCCTCAGAGGTGGTGGGAAGAGCCCAGAAGGGGCTGGAGCCCTGGTTCTTGTCAGCCTCACCTCTCCGTGGACTTGCTCTGTGGCCTCTGATGGCGCAGACCTGGCTGGGCTCCAGTGAGCTCGTCCTGTGAGATGGGGTGCTCCTCTGGTCCATCTCCCCTTCCTCCAGCCGCCACCCCCGCACACACTTCCTGCCCTCACAGGACTGCTTGTCCCAGAAGCAAAAGGAGGAAGGGCACCCCAAGGAGACAGGGTTAGGGGAGCAAAGACATCAGGAAAACTCCTTTCTCTTGCAGGGAGCCCTCTGCTCCTCCCTATTTCCCTGACGAGATAGCCATTGTCTTTGTTTTAAAAAGTGTGTGTATGTACAATGTTATCATTTTTGTTTAAAATGTATATGTGTATAATGTTATATTATTTTTGGCTTGTACACAAATACACACAGTGGACAGCCAGCCCAGTGATGCGTGGGTGCATTGCCACACGATACACGCGTATTTCGGTTTTCTGTGATTTAGGCGTCAGGAGGGCTGATGGATCTGTCAGCTGGGAGATGTGGCCGCCTGAAAAGCGTGAGCTCCAACCCTTTCTGCTTCAGCAAAGGTTAGAGGGGAATGTTTAGGCAAGGCCAGCACAGAGTGAGGCTTGGAGGTGCCAGGGAAGAAAGCCTGGCTGAGCCCTGCGTCGTGTGGCCCAAGGGTGAGGCCACCTTAGCTCCCACACTTGTGTGCCCGGCACCCCTTCTCGTCCTGGCCCTGAGCTGGGGTAGGGGGGACATGCATTCCCCAAGTCCACAAAGAGGGTCCTGGGCTCCCCCTGCCCCTTAGCACCCTCTGTGGGATTGAAGGTGTGAATCTTTTTGTCCTTACCTGGTGAATGTCTCCAGCATCCCCCTGGCCCATGGGCTCCAGGAAGCCTGAGGTTAGATGCCTTCTGAGCTGTACACACTGTGTGTAGCCCCACACAGACTTTCAGTAACAAAACATGAAGGTTGGACAAGATGCTGGAGAAGGCAAGGGGTCACCGAGTTGTCGGGGGAGCATGGGTAGTTCATGGGGGCCAGAGGCTGCTTCTAAGGGGCTCTCTGTATAGCTTTATGCAAGAACAGTCAGAATGGGCCATGTCACAGGCCTGATGTAGCAAAGCCAAGATGATGAGAGGACAGCGCAGGCAGGCCTGCTTCCTGTCAAGGGTGGAGGGTGGAGAAGCTGGTTCACCCCAGCGGCTGCAGGGCAGTTCAGGGTATCCGGAGCCCATGCCTGACTCTGAGGGCCCTCTGCCTTCAGCACCCTCAACGCACCCTGATTCATCACTGCTCTTCCATGAGCACTTAATCATGCTGGCTTTTTAAAGCTCCAGATCCCCCCAGCCCCCATCAACCGTTTGTACATGAAGAACAAATGGAGTTCCCACAGCTCCCCACGAGCCAGCTGCTGTGCCCACTGCTTACCTGACCTCCCCGCCAGCCCTATGGCTTAGCCAGCACTGCTCCCCCTAACTCGTCTGCATTATGTTTATCTTCTGGGTGGCAATAAATATTAGAATAAAATAAACCAAAGATGGCTGGTGAGGGCTCTGTTAGCTGTCTTCCTGGATTCCACAGCAGCTGAGTGACAGCTCAGCTCGGGAATTGGCCATCTCTTCCCACCAAGTCAATTCAGCCTTGGGAAAGATGAACATCAGCCGACTCCTGGGCTGTGATGGTTGGTGCCAGTCAGTAAATCAGTCAGATTTTAATTACTAGACGGATGACAGGGTGCAGTGACAGGCTGCCGTCCACGGGAGAGCATTTCTTCAAAGCTGCTTTAAAAACCGAGAGCACTTCAAGAGGAAAAGCCTAGTGAGCACAATGGAGCCAGCTGCCACCGAGGGAGGGTCCCCCTTACATCCTTTCACCCACCTCCTGCCTGGATCCGGGGCAGAGCCAGGGAGCTGTCGCTGACCTGTGCAGGAAAGTTTCCTTCCTCCACCCTCTCTCTTTTAAAGCTCCCCCTCACTTCCCCTTCTTGCCTTTTCAGGCCTGTGAGTTTTAATAAGTTCCTACAGCTCTTTGCCTAAGCAGCTGTTCCGTGCCAAGAAAGCCACGGCAGATTTGTAAAGTGGCAAACCCTGCTAATTAGTTAGATGAAGTTGCCTTTCTGACAGTGGCCCTGGCGTTGAAGAAGGCGACATACCTTAAACTGACTGCACCGGGAGGCCTCTCCCACTGTTCTCGTGGAGCGCTTCCATCCTTATTACTGATTCCGTGATAATCACCCTTCCTGGGAAATCCCACCCCGAAGCTGTTCTTTCCAGGGCTGGCTCCTGGCATAAAGTTTCCTGTCTGTTATGAATGGCCCCATAACATTCATACGACATTCTTCTCTGGGGATGCTATGGCCCCAGCATCAGGGAGATGGCAGGAGAGGAATTCAGGATGTGTGTGCCCAGGCTGATGGGAGTTGGACACTTTGTGGCAACTCCAGGGGCACTAGGACAGGCTGCCTCTGGGTGGCCTTGGGTCCTGCCTGCTTACAAAGCAACCTTTGGCCTCCAGTGGACTGCAAGCTGCAGGAGGGCCTGGACCATTTCCTGGTGAACATGATGGAAATCATCTCTCCCGTAGGCTAGATGATGCCCTTATCTCTTTCTCTGCAGAAGCATACAAGACATCAAGGGACCATCTCCTAAAGCTTCCTCACCTTGTCAGTAAGAAAATGGACCTCAGGGCAGGGCAGGCACTCACCCAAGGTCACCAAATGAGGTGAGGCAGAATGATGGCTTCCCTGCTTCTTGTTTCACTAACTTCTGTCCAGTTCTGTTTTAGTCATTCTTCACAGTTATGCTTTGTAACAAAAACCCCTCAAATCCCAATGGTTTATGACAGCAAATGTGCATTTCTCACTCTGGGACCATAGACTGTATGTGATGACTTTGCTCCAGACTGCAGGTCAGATTTGGGTCTGCATCACATGCCCCTCCTTCCAGGGCTCAGGTTGAAGGCCCAGTGACTTCCTACGGCAAGTGTTTCTTACAGCAGATGGCAGAAAGGGGAGAGGGCAAGCCTAATCAGGCAAACACATATGAAGCCTGTGGTCACATCATGTGCATTCCGCATTCACAGGCTAAAGCAATCACATGGTCAGGCCATGGCAAAATCACATCACAAAAGTTGTAAATTTACAATCCCATCCCATGGAGGGAAAAAGAACATGAAAGGACAATCCAAGCTATCACGTGTTTACCTTCCCTATCTGAAGTGAGTGAGCTTTCTAAAAGGCATATTGGATAAAAAGGCTTCTTTGGAAAAATTATCAGTAGCTCCTAGGATAATCTCTTAAATGACTTAATTCAAGGCCCCATCAGTTGATCCCTGCTTGTATTTCTCAGCCTTGCCTAGCCATTCCCTGCATGAGTATGTGCTTAGTCACTTCATCATATCCGACTGTTTGTGACCTGATGGACTGCAGCTCTCCATGCTCTTCTGTCCATTGGATTCTCCAGGCAAGAACACTGAAGTGGGCTGCCATGCCCTCCTCCAAGGGATCTTCCTGAACCAGGAATTGAACCCACATCTCCAGCATTTGCAGCTGGATTCTTTACCCACTGAGCCACCTGGGAGGCCCCAACTATTCCTGAATACCTCTTAAACTGTACCCAGTCTGACCCAGAAAGCCCTTGACCTCTTCACCAACTCAGAGATAGCCAGAGCTGGCATTTCTTCTGGAAGTGGCACTAATAGAGGCTCACAGCATTCTGAGTGCTCAAGCCCAGGGGCCCATGGGCTGAACGAAATGCTTATCAGGACTCAGATGAGTTTGTTTTCAAATCTACTTGCACCTGGTTTTCTTTCAATTGTCTTCACACAGTTTAATAAATTGTGCAAATTGATTAAGTGAGAATGAGAAAAATAGATTTTTTTCCCCTATAAAAATGAAGTTGAAAGCTTTGGAGCGATCAACAGCAATGGATTACTGATAAAAATTCCTGTTAGAGGGGTGACAATATTTGTTTGAGGAAAAAACTCATCAAGACAGAGATTCTATACCCTGGTAGCTGTGTTTGTTCTTCTGCACTTTACAGTCCAGGAAACTGGAAGTTGTGGCTGGAGTGTCAGGAGGAGAGATGGCCTAGAAGTTATTCTTCCTAGACTCTGCATCAAAATATTGGAGCCTTCCATGCTACATCCTTCTACACCAATGTGGTCCATCTTCTGTTCCAGCTCACAGAGAGAGAATTGCTGGCTGCACCAGCAATGGAGAAGGGGACCCATGGCATTAATGGGGAGGCCCAATAGATTCCATTCATTGTCCTCAAAGCGCTGTGCATGGGAGAGGCCCTACAGGACCCAGAAGTGGTTAGCTCCACCTTGGCCACAGGAGGTGTTCACCTGGCCCATGAGCTTGCCTTTTCCCCTCCAGCAGTGGTCCTGGCTCACCTGGCCATCCCCAAACCACCCACCACAGATGGGCCCTGCTTCTGAGGATGCCTCTGCTACCCAGAAGGCAGGGCCAGAAATCACACCTCAGCCTTGGGGAGGTTCCTCCATGGCACACGGGGTAGGGTGCCCACAGCCCTGCGTCAGAACTGAGATGTGATAAACACTTTTTCCGTCTCCTTTTCAGGGACACCACCCCACATCTGCAAAAGAATTCCTCCT
>SJYW01027806.1:0-42883 GCA_006410735.1 Raphicerus campestris
GGAGAAATTAAAAGACTCGCTTAAGTCACTTAGTAGAACCACAGAATAGAATAAGGACTGAGTTAACTGCTCTCATTGCAAAGATTACAGACTGATATAGAGGAACTCAGCACATGTGGATGGCTCATAGGGTCAGACCCTCCTTTCCATCTCACAATAAAAATCTCTCTTTATTTTCTCTCCTGGCATGCAGAATCTTCAACAAGCATAAGTACAACAGGGTCAGAATGGTAATAATTTTCTTTGATGAAAAGAATGAAAACCCTGAGAGATGAGTAAAAAGTGAAAGTTTGATTATTGAACCAAGTCAGCACCATCAGGGGAATGGTTTATTGGCGTCTGAAGTGTGCCTTAAGTGGAAGGAGCTGCTTTTCTGGGAAGCTGGCTGGGGATACACGTGATGGGAGGGACAGAGGGTTGATTAACCTCTCCCTCAATGCATATCCACTGGAACCTCATAATAGGGCTTCATTTGGAAACAGGATGTTTGCAGATGTAATTAGTTAAGTCATTTTGGATTTAGATGAGCCCTAACTTGAATGTCTGTTGTCCTTATAAGAAGGGAAGAGGATGTATAGAAACACAAAGGAAGATAAAGGCCATGTGAAGATGGAGAGAGAGAGAGGAGTGAATCAGCTACAAGACGGAGACAGCAAAAAAATTGCTGGGAGACCCCAGAGAGTAGGAAAAGGCAAGAGAAAATTCTTGCGTAGAGTTTTCAGAGGGGGCATGTCCCCGAATATCTTCACTGCAGGCTTCCAGTTTCTGGAATAGTGAGAGAATCCATTTCTGTTGTTTTCAGCTACCCAGTTTGTGAAATCTTATTATGGTACCTTGGAAGCTAACACACTTGGAGGCTGGTAAAGAAGCAAAGCAATGATATTCTCTCCCAGAAATTCAGAAAGTGTACTTTCCTTGGGAAAAGTGTTAGAGGGAGGAAGTATGTGAGAAGCACAAAAGGAGAGAAAGGGTCTTTATCAATAACTGTAATAGTCCAAACTGGTTCTCTATAAGACTGAGTGTGTTTTCTCTCTTCATTCTCAGCACAGCCCGGTGGTTTAAATTGAGGCTTAGATACCCAAGGCTCCTAGCTAAAACTCACAAAATAATAAATGACAAAATCAGGAATCAAAACCATTCTTTCTAATTCCTGTACAGGTGTTCCTTAAGGTTGTAATTAAATAGCTGTTCAAGAATATAGTTTTAAATTTTTTTTTTTATGAACACTTTTAAAGCTAGTCAGGACGCAGCAATAAGGAACTCTCAGGAGAAGCAGTCCTCTCGGGGCAGAGAGATGAAATTAGATATCCTAATAGGCCTTTTCCAAGTCTAATTGCTCTCACTCTGTGTAAGGTGCCAACTAAATGCAAGTTCATTATCATTTTTTTCTAAGTTAACTGAAAAACAACATTGATTGACATTTTGGAGATATTCAACATTTATATGCAGGAAATTTAGGAGACTTTAAAAACATTCAAAAAAGCTTTTCTTAAGATAGCTTGTACCATTTTTTTTTCACAGTGAAATATTCTGCACGCAAACAGATGCTTTCTAAAATTTCTTACTGCTGCTCTTCCCAAGCTAATGATCTTGATGTACTCAGGACCTTGTAAGCAGAAGGCAGTCTTCCTCAACAGGAAAAGAAAAGAAATACTGTGGGTTCACACGCAAATTTTGGCCTTGAGAGGCAAATTCTCTTTGCCTCTCAAGTGTATTGATTCTCTTTGCCTCTCAAGTGTATTGATTCTGACCTCTATTCACAATAGATAGTAAGAATATTATACAATATGATTATAGTTAAAAGTGTCTTTATAATATTTTGCTTCATCCAATGCATACTACAATATGTAGTATTCATGTTTCAAAAAAGAAAGAGCATCTGACAATGAAAGTGATGCTGCATAAAAACACGGGTGATGAGGGTTAGGCTGAATTCATATCTTGGAAATGTTTATTTAATCCTTTAAAAATTATCCCTCAATTTTAACTAGGATATATTTAATATTTGCATTAACTATTTCTATGCTAAAAAGGAAAACAAAATAAATTAAAACAACTTAGTAACATAATGAAAACTCCATTTCTTTTTAAAAAAATTTTATTGGAGGATAATCACTTTACAGTGCTGTGCTGGTCTCTGATGTACCATTTCTGTTTCATCTCGCTCCTCAATATCCTAAACATGTTGATCTTCCAGAAAAGGAAACACATCTCAAGAAGAATAGATTCTTTTTAAGTCTTATCTCCCTATAAGAGAGGTATTTACCTTGCCTATTCATCCAAGATAATGATGTTTTACAAAAATAAATGTTGTTCACTTAGATTAAATAAATCTCCTTAGCCAATATAATTAATTCCTAAATAAAACCTGAAGTACATTTTCTCTTGGAATTTTTAAGAGCCAATAACATAACTAATTATGAAATTGACATCTTTACCACCTCTCATCTTGACTTATTAAGAAAAAATCTAAAATTAGTATGTAGGTGTACTTTAAGAATGCTTTGAACACTTCTGATCCCTATGGGCTAGAACATGGAAACCACCCAAGAGTGAGTGGAACCCAGCCAATCTTAAGAGAAGGGCTGATCAAGCCATTGTACATAGAACCATCCTTGTTTTATCCCTTCTAAGACCACATCATTCAGTCCTAGCTTTTCCTCTGATGGATTCTGTCCACAGTTCTCTCACTTGGACCACAGAATCTTGTCTCTGTCTCTTGTTTGTCAGCTGTCCTCCACAGTCAGGTAGGCTCTCTAAAGCTCAAAAGTGATCCCACATTGCTCAAGTAGCTTAAACCCTTCGGTTGCTTCTAAGCAGTCTCAGGATAAAGTCCATGCTCACATGATGCATGGCTCCTCTCCCAATCTGGCCCCTTCCCCCCCTCCATATTTTTCATCCTCCCTTGCCTTTCCCTCTCACCCAACTCCTATCCCCTTCCACTTATTGCTCTAGTAATAGTGAACTATTTTCAGTTCAGTGAAGACTCTGGGCTCTTACATCACCAGACTTTTGTACATATCGATTTCCTTGCCCAAAATATTTATTTAACTATGCAATTTATAATCTTTATTCATGTTTCAGGAAAGAGGCCATTTCCTCTGGGCAGCATTCTCTGAATCCTGACCCAAACCTGATGACATTGTGAAACTTTAGTTGTCTGTCTGCCTATGCTATCCCATACTATCTTAGTTACTAACCGTTCCTATTGAAATTATGGATTTGGACTATAATTAAATCTGAGAGATGTGCCTTGTTCTTACATTCATTGTAGCATCAAGATAATACGTTAATATTTCATGTATGTATGTATAAATTAGAGAATGAATGATGAGATATGTAACATATTTCAGACACACAGTTATTCAACATGACAGAAAAACATTTAAGCATATATATGTTTACAAGACATAAATTTACAATATAAGACATCCACCTTAATATGAATTTAATTTCTTACTTTAAACAGAAAAATGTTCTCCTACACTATGTTCTTTTAACTAGGTCTGCCTTATTCTCCATTGATTCTTTCTTCAAAACTTCACCCAACCACCCAAACACCACTTTTTCAGTGTCTGTACCATTATGAAAAAAATCCTTTGAAACTGCGTTACTGTATTTGAATAGAGGAGACTATTGTTACACGGATGCTATTAGATTCATTGAGTGGAGACATTTGCTCACCCTTGGTCAAGATGCTGCCAAAGTTTGACAGATATGGTCAAAGGAGTACCTGGCACTTTAAAAGGTCAGAGAAGTTAGGCATGATCAACTTCTTCACAGATGGCTGAGGCTGTCAACATTACTTGAAATAATCTATCCTGAAGGTGCTGGAGATGAGTCAGCCTGCCTTAGCCCTGGGGAGTTCTGTGTTTCTAATGACTTGAGCATTACTCCCAGCCTCTGCTTGCCCCTCACGTCTCCTGTAAAGACACTTATACAGCCATTTAGTGCCTCACCTAGAACTTTGCAGGAATCTCAATGGGAAAAGCCTAACAAATAAACTCAACTTCTCAGTGTAAAGAAAGGTCATGAGAAAAGTCTGCTAGTGTTTTAAATCTTGGTCCTGCACACCTTCTGTTTAAACTTGGGCATGCCTTAAAATATATATATATATATGTTTTTTTTTTAATTGAAGAATAATTGCTTTACAGTATTACATCAATCTGGCCCCGACCTGTCTCCCCAGAGGGATCTCTTGCTATGACCATGCTGTCATCCCATCCTAGTGTCAGAAACAGCTTCTGCTTTTACTTTATTCTCTAAGACACATCAAACTATGACTCCCCCTTTCAAGGCACAACCCAAGTTTCTCTTACCTGAGAAGTCATTCCTGGCTTTCTGAGCCAGCCTAAGTGCTTCCTTCTTTGTGGTCCTAGAGAATACACTCTAAGCCTGTATTGTCAACACTTATTTCTCCCAAGTGGGAGAATAGCACCATGGCTACTTCCATGTATCTTTGTATTTAAATGCCTAATAATTATTCTGGCATTGCAGTAGATATTCAATAAGTGATTATTAGGTAAATGATGTTTAATCCATTTTGAGTATATTTTTGTGTATGGTGTTAGAAAGTGCTCTAGTTTCATTCTTTTACAAGTGGTTGACCAGTTTTCCCAGCACCACTTGTTAAACAGATTGTCTTTTCTCCATTGTATATTCTTGCCTTTTTTTGTCAAAGATAAGATAGGTGCATGGATTTATCTCTGGGCTTTCTATTTTGTTCCATTGATCTATATTTCTGTGAATGATGAGGAGTGGGTAGTCAGTTCAGTTCAGTCACTCAGTCATGTCCGACTCTTTGCAACCTCACGGGCTGCAGCACACCAGGCTTCCCTGTCCTTCACCAACTCCCAGAGTTTACCCAAACTCATCTCCATTGAGTCAGTGATGCCATCCAACCATCTCATCCTCTGTCGTCCCCTTCTCCTCCTGCCTTCAATCTTTCCCAGCATCAGGGTCTTTTCCAATGAGTCAGCTCTTCGCATCAAGTGGCCAAAGTATTGGAGTTTCAGCTTCAAAATTAGTCCTTCCAACGAGCACTCAGGACTGATTTCCTTTAGGATGGACTGGTTGGATCTCCTTGCAGTCCAAGGGACTCAGGTATGCCATTATCAAAATCAGGGCATACTATCGCAGTAGGAATTTGGTCCTAAGACTGATTTAGCACCAGTGATGGGGAATTTGGGGAGTTGGATAGCTTAAGAGAAAAAGAACCAGTTATAAACTGAGTCTCTTAACATGTGGGTCAAAAAAATTTAATAAGTTGGATCTGATGTTGATGTATCCCAATTCAACTAATGCTTTGCAAATATAGCCTATTATATAGGATTGTTCTAGATTCTGTGCAAATGTAGCAGTCAAATGACCCCAGAACGTGAACAACAACAACAAAATGAGAACAGGAGGATATCGAGGCCGTTAAATGGAAAACACGTCATCTATATTTGTAAATTTTCTAAGTTTTTACTGAACATTCTTCTTCACTTCCTTTCTCAACAAACTTTGGGTTGCACCTTTCTCCTCCATAAAGTATTTCCTAAAAGTGGGATGAATATAAAATTGCTCATAATTATTTGCTATGAGAATATTATATCTAGGTGATTATTGAATCCATGATGTCCTTGGAAACCATGGCAAAGAGCAAACATTAGCTTCATGCAGTTACTGTCTTTTTTTCCTTCAGTATTTAACACTATAAGATTAAGAGAAAATGTGATATTATATGAAATGGACTAATTAATATCTAGAGCCAATAAGGATTTTAGTGGTAGGCTACATCTGCCATGGACTTATCTCCAGAATCATAAAATGGGATTTGTGTGTGTGTGTGTGTGTGTGTGTGTGTGTGTGTGTGTGTGTGTGTGCGCTGATACACTTAAGTAGCATATTCACTCTAGATGTGCATAGTCATGTGGACATATCAAAGAAAAAAGAACTGGGTGTGATGCAGGGGGCCTAGGCATACATTCTAAAGTTACCACCAGGGCCTGATGAAAGGTTAAGCTCTCTGGTTAAACACTGCCAGGCTTCTAGACCAGTAACTTTGCCTCTTCTCTCTTATCATAAGTCTAAAGATCTATATGTTTCAGAATAAATGCATCGCACATGCAGAATTATTTCTTTTTTCATTTAGTATAAGTTATCATATCCATAAGCCTATGTGAAAAGACAAATTTTCTCTATAACATAAGCCCTTGTTGTTATTGGACATCATCAAAATTCAGTTTTGGAGCCAAAATGATAGACTGGGGAAAGTGTGTTTAGTTTTATTAGCTTCTCTTAAACTCAAAAGTTTGCCACCTCCCCTTAAAAAAAATCATTCATTCAATCAAGCATTTGATATGGGCATAAGTGAGAAATGCAATTTTATAAAGTCTTAAAAATCAGGTAGCATAAGAAGAAAGGTTTCACATTTCCAAATGCGAAAATAGTTGGAATTTGAGGTAGTTCTAAAAGAAAAGAATGAGGCAAAAGAGAATTTTTTATTTTTTACAATGAATATATAAAATGGAAGGTTTGGCAACTTGAACCATACCATTTTCTACTAAAAGGGATTAACTGATCACAGAATGTTAGTATAATCAGGTGACAGTTTTTATAAGCATTGTTTCTTTAATTATTGCTATATTATTTTCTATAATTTTTGAAGACTGTTGTCAATAAGCACTAGTGATCCTATTCTTACAGAACAACATGAAATATAATTAGAATTAATGTAGGTAGTTAATTAGGGAAAAAAAAACCCATCACCAATAAGTATGCATTGCTTAGACATGCTGGACTTCAATATTTGATATAAAAATTACATGTATTATTTATTTTTATTTTACTAGTAACTCTGAAAGTAGACACTAGAATTTCAACCATTTTGCAGATGAGCAAAATAAGTAGATTCTTAAATGTTCTAAGATTGTTCAGCACATGCAGGAGGTAAGACTTGTCCAGAACTTTTGATTCTGAAGCCCAGGCATTTTGTGTTTCACACAGTTTTTCAGAATGTTTTATCCACATACTTCCATCAGGGAGCAGATTTCCTTAGCATGAAACAGTAGAAAATCCATTGTAAGTCATCTTTGGATGAAAAGTCTTTAAGATATAATTAAATTGTACTGTTTGTCTTCAATGATAGTAGAATGAAGATAGGTAAAGCTTTTTTTTTTAATGTCTTCTGTTAATGTACAGTAAATTAAAGCAAGTGGAAATGTATAATTTTATTCAAGAACTGGTTTTTCTATAATTTTATTTCACAAATATCCTGCTATCTAAAACCATTTCCTTGAGGATCTCCTGTCTCCTGCTTTGAGTTGTATTCCTCAGTCATATGGCCAGCTAACTCCTCCTTCATGTTCCACACTCTTCCTGTTCTTAAACCAATCTTGTCTTTAGTAAGGTCCTAACAATGCCTAGTTGAGCATCATAGAAATGTAGCATCAAGTCACCCTTTTAGAGGGGAAATAGCATGTGCAGTTGAACTTAGTCAACTTGTATTTAGACCAGCTTGGCATGTAGAAGCTGTGCCTCTTTGGACAAGTTATTTTCTGCCATCCAATCTATTTTCTTGTAATGTAACTCAAATGTAAAGTTAAGAAGACATGACCCATCAAGTACTGAATAATGTTAGTTTTCTCTAGGTCTTTTTGCCAAGATTTTCAAAGAAAATTACCATCAAATTATATTGCCCCATAGTTACTCCTAAATGGTCTGCTTGTCTGTTCCTCAATGACCCACATTTGGGATCTGAAGAAGCCTCAGTAGAATTCCAGAGCAGAACTCTCTTAATTTCTGCCTGGAGTCTGTGCCTCACTCTCTCCTGAACAGCCCGGGTGTGTTCTGCCCCAGGACAGTGGCTCTGCCGCCTCTTTTTCCTCGGACCATATGTGGACCCTGAGGCAGAAACAATCTGAGAACCTGGTTTCTTTCAAAGGAAAGCTATATAATGGGAGCATGATGAGCAAGGGAGAGAGTGGCCTGCAGAGAGTTTAGACGAGGAGCAAGTTCATACTGGTGGTCATGGAAAGGAATTAAGATTTCATTGTGAATGCAGGAGAGCCTGGGAAGCCATGGTATGTAATTTGAGTCAGTTCACATAAAAGCTTCAAGCCTCAGTTTCCATATCGAGGAAGACAGAGTCTGACACCCTGGCAACTTAACTCACAAGGTGATTGTGACAATCACATTGTCAGAGAATAACCATGACAAGCTTTGACAACTTGTAAAGACATATGAGCAAAATATCATAATGACTGTGGACAACTCCCAGCAAAATATCATCACCATAAAAGCAGAGACAGAAGATGGACACCTTGAGTATTTGTCTTCATTTCACTTTCCTTCATTTCACAGGATATTGGGAGGAATAGACGCCTGCCGCTCTGACACTCTAGCCACGGATGGTAGTTCAGCAGAGGGCAGATCCATCCAGGGCATACAAATGATTAGGGCTGGCACTGGACACAGGAGCCAAGGGACTTTGTAACATTTGTAGAATGACCATGTCTCTGAAGCTAAAAAAAGAAATTCCTTTTCTTTGCTGGCACTCCTAGGAAATAAGACTGAGGAGAACTTTCTTCATTAACATCTGTGGATTTCTCTCCAATTATTTATTCATTCATTCATGTGTCCCTTCATTCCACAAACTTCACTGAGCACCTGAATGATGTTTAAAACCCTCTCATTTCTCATCTGTAAAAGGAAGACTAATAATGACAGGTAATATTTATATATACATTTAAGCATATTCTGAGAATTATACTAATAATTTCCTTGCATTATCTTGTCCAATATTTTCCAGAGTCCTCTGATGTGAATAGTCATTATAATTACATACCTTTTACACATGGAGGATTTGAAGGTCTTGGGCTGACCCAGGTCACATAGCAATTCCACTCCTGGGTATTTGTCCAGAAGGAATAAAAACATCATTTGAAAAGATACATGCACCCCAATGTTCATAGCCACTATCTACATTAGCCAAGATATAGAAGCAACCTAAATGTCCATCAACAGATGAATGAATAAAAAAGCTATGGAATGTTACTCAGCCATACAAAATATTGAAATTTTGAATTTTCAGCAACATGGGTAGACTTTCAAAGTATTATGCTGAAGTGAAATAAGTCAAACAAAGAAGGACAAATGTTGTATGGTATCATTTATGTGTGGACTCTAAAGAAATACAATGAACTAGTAAATATAATGAAAAAGAAAAAATTAGTGGTTACTAGTGGGGAGAGGACACCATAAGGGTAAGGGATTAATAGGTAAAAAATTATCCTGTGTAAAATAAACTACAAGGAAATAAATTTAAAATAAGTTTCAAGGATATACTGTATACCACAGGGAAGTAGCCAATAGTTTATAATAACTATAAATGGAGTATAACCTTTAAAAATTGTGAATCACTATATTGTACACCTGTAACATATAATATTGTGCATCAACTATACTTCAATAAGAAACAAAATATAAAATATGAATGGACATACACACTAAATAAATAAATGGCATCAGAACTGAACTTGAGCTCAGCTCTCTTTGACTTGAAAGCCAAATTACGAGCATCACGTGGCCATCAACCACAGTTCAAGTGAGGATGAAAGTTGAGCATTGTTCTGAAAGGTGTCAGATGTCTCAGCACTGTGGTATCCAGCCTCGAAAGGTTGTTGGATGGTGTCTTTTTCCTTCAGTCTTTTCTTCATTCTTACAGTCAAAGACAAGCAGTCTAGCTTGCTAGGTAATTTTTCCATGGAAAAAGAACATTGAATAGGCACACTGTAGGAAGAAATTGCAACCGAGTCCAGTATTCTTGTCTGGAAAATCCCATGGACAGAGGAGCCTGCTGGACTACTGTTCATGGGCTCACAAAGTCGGACATGACTGAAGTGACTTAGCACATAAGCAGATATGACAACTCCAGTTCCATGATATCCCAACAGTTTGGCTTGAATTCACATATGTCCGGTAGTACAGCAGTGGCGAGCAGGCTTTGGGGCCAGGCTGAACTGTAGAATTCTAGTTTCCATGTATTACTAGTTGTATGAAATTTCTTATTTAAATTCTCCATACTAGGGATACTAATAAGAGTATTTCTCTCATAGAGTTGTTAACAGGAATTCAATTTCTTGATAGCATGATGAATACATAGCTAGTTCTCATTGCATATTAACTATCAACACAGCTGTTATTTATGTAATACAAATGCTATTCTAGCAGTACTGGTCTCAGGTTGGAAAGCAACATATGATTTCTTCTGGCTGCTGCCTTCACTCATGGTCAATCTTCAATGCCATAAATGTGAACTCGATTACTATTCTGTAAGCTCAAACTCGCATGCTCCCCAGCCATGTGATAAACGGTCATTCAATAAACATTGGCTCTACAGACCAGAGTACATGGCAGGTGCTAGAAGACAGATCTCTGCTTTCAAGAGGTGCAATGTTTAATGAATTCTGGGTGACCATTTAGCGATTTGTCAAGTCTTCTGTGAAAGGAATTGCGACATTGAGTGGCACTCGCAGTATTTGACTTCCAGCCCCTATGTTAAAGAGTCTGCTTTCTATCTTTCTTTAGCTCAGAACTCTCTGACAGGTTGGGTCAGGCATACAAAAATGAAAGCATTTATTATTGCCACAGAGAGGCAACTTGGTCAGTTGGGAAGAGATCTGGTTTTGGGGGTTAGCGATCTGAGTTCAAATCTTAGCTCTTGAGGAGCTTTGACCTTAGGTCAATTCCTTCACTTTCTTGAGCTTTTATCTTCTAGGAAGGGGAGACTTTGTAGAATTAGGAAACATTTTAACTAAAAGAGATTTTATATAGCTAAGTCAAGACACATGCAAAGCCCCAGCAGAGTTCCTGGCACAGAGTGGGGGCTTAGCCAATGCCCGCTGTGGGGGTCGCAGCCGGGTGGGCAGCAGCAGAGAGTAACAGTAACGCCAGCCAGCCGCAGGAGTAGCCTTGGCCACAGCCGCAGATGTGGTGGCAACTTTCTTCCTCTCTTTGTTTGTTCAGATGCCGCCTTTATAATGGTAATGGAGCACTTTAGAATTCAAAGTCCATTCTAGTGATAAAGAAAAATGATAGCGGGTTTCCCTGTAATTAATGGCATTTTTAAACATTGCAGTCTGATTATAAATAGAATATAAGATGCCTTCTGTGGTGAGTAACACGTCTTTCTAGTTTTCTAGATTTATGAATTTAGTCCGTATCAAATTAATTATTGTGGGTGTATTACATGGATGTGAAACATCTGGAATAATAGGCCTTTATTGTTAATAGACCTCTCAGGAGCTCATGACAAACACCCTTATAATAGCAGCATATGCTGCGAGTTTAATGAGAACCATCACTGACAATTAATGGTTCTTGTGCTTTCAGTAAATTACACATTTTCAAATTTTATATTCTTTATTTTCATCTTTATGGTTTCAGTTTGTGACTTGTGTGAAATTAAACCCAAAGCTCCTTATAGAGGAAGAAAATATTTATTGAATGTACATGGTGTGCCAAGCTTAGTGTTATATATGCGAGTATATATGAACATATAATTATTTTTGAATTACAAAGTAATTAGACATCACTTTATGTACAAACAAGAAAACCTGAGATATGGTGAGACTCATGATTTATCACTGTGAGTGTCCACACTAGAATTAAAGGTTGAGTGTGCTCTTATATTCAATAGAAGAAAAGAAATTAGAGTATTGCAAAAAAAAAAAAAAAAGGCTCTCCTTTTTATCAATCAAATTTCTGGTTGCAGTAGACTCTTCAACTTTAAATATAATAACCTTCTAGAGGTCCCTGGTCATATTGGGCTTAGGCATTGTGCAAAAGGGATTTAGAAAGAAATCTGTGAATTTAATGTCTTCATATATTTTGGAGCCTAGTCTGTGTATAGTGCAAGGCCAAGATCTATGGATATGTCTGGAAAAAGAATATACTGTGCTTCCTTGTCTCTTGGTGAAGGAAAAGGACTTTTTATTGGGGACCACCTACGAAAAGCTTTATCTTGGTACTGAATAGCCTGATGCTCTGAAGTGGAAAGTTCTGCCTGAACCCTAGATATCATACTGCTATTCTTCCACATCTGTAAATNCTCTTGGTGAAGGAAAAGGACTTTTTATTGGGGACCACCTACGAAAAGCTTTATCTTGGTACTGAATAGCCTGATGCTCTGAAGTGGAAAGTTCTGCCTGAACCCTAGATATCATACTGCTATTCTTCCACATCTGTAAATTTCATCTATTATATAATTTTCAGTTATATAAAGGAAACATCATTGATATATTTTAGACAAACAACATGGAATTTTTTTTAGGGACAATAGAAAGAAAATGTGATATAGCAGACAAATCAGAAAATATGATTAGGAAAAGGAAAATAAATGATAGACCTATCATTAGAGCTAGAAATAAGAAATGCTGCTGCTGCTGCTGCTAAATCGCTTCAATCGTGTCCGACTCTGTGCGACCCCATAGACGGCAGCCCACAATGCTCCCCCATCCTTGGGATTCTCCAGGCAAGAACACTGGAGTGGGTTGCCATTTCCTTCTCCATATAGACCCCTTCATATTTTATTAATCTGAATTTAGTCATAATTGTCTTTATTGATATGGAGGCAAAATTCTTACCACAGTATCCAATTTTATTATGTCCAGGACATTCATATTATGTGAAATTATCCTGTTATCTGTTTGAATCTTGAGTATGACTTTCTCCCCTCACAGGAATGTAAGTTTCATAAAAGTAGATACCTTTTCTGCTTTGTTCTCTCCTCTAGACCAAAGGTACGTAGTTGGCACTCAACAAATATTTATTGGATGAATGGCTATCTTTCAAGTTGAAATCATGTATTCGTTCACTATACCATCATTTAAAGAGTGCATACTGAGTGCCAGAGTAGATATACATACATAATGCATGCACATACATATGCAACAATGAGGCAAAGGTGCAATGCAGATAAGTTTGTAAACTCAGAATAGTAGCTGAACCATTTGTTACATAAACTCAGAATTTTCACAGCCTTTCTGAGCCTCCTTTATTTCATCTATACACCATCGATGATGTATGCCAGCTCCAGCCTGCCCGATAGCTGCCTGCACTCTGCCATGCCTGCGTGACTTACCCTTGGGCTTCAGTGAATCTGACCTGATAGAAGAAGTGATTCTCTCTTACTGTAACAAGGCATCTAGATGTAATCTGTGGATTACACATCACTTGTTCAAGTGAATGGTTAAGAGCAAAGTTGGGCACTTTCAGGACCCCTAGTCCACTACCCAGGTGACAGTGTTTATACCGGCTGCTGTCAGACTCTCAGGTTCTGTCTCCAGTCCCCACCAGGAAAGGCCCCTGGAACTGAAGACTCTGGCCTGTGAGGGGACTGGAGGCCTCCACTTGGTCCTGTCAACCCCTTCCCTGGAGGCTGGGCCCTTCTTGCTGCTTTCCAGTTATAATCTCAGGATCTTCCAATCCCCTGGCTTGGCCAAATCTCAGATACCCTCAACTTCCATCATCTGACACCTTACATCTGATACATTAGATTGCAATATCTCAAGTCAAGATCAAGTTCTTTCCTCAACTCTTTTCAATCTACCAAATTGAATAGTTGAGCCCTCTGTAGCCAACCTGATCTAGTGAACTTCCCTCAGTTACTGTACTGTACTTGCTACGGATTCAGGGCTCTGACAAGAGTAAAATGTGGATATAAAAGTGTGCAGCTTTGGGTTTGTGTGTATTCAGATCAAATCCAAAAGGAGTCACTGAACATACTTGCAAAATAAGCTCCCCTGGATATATGAAGAGAGTGATTTTCAAGGTCAATTGCAAACAGTCTCTGTTCATCATGAAATATGCATTCACACATCAAGTGACTATTTTCTGCTTTTATAACCTAAGCTAAATACAATAAACTGAAGACAGATCCTCACTAATCATAGAAATTATCCTGTACTGAAATTTAGCAAAAGATATTCTTACAGATCAAGACTGTAACTACATTATAAATTTGGTCTGGTTTCCATACAATTGGGTCCAAAGACTTTAAAAGTTGTGATGGTAAAGTTATCCAATATAATATAAAGTTTCATTAATCTGTGGTCAGATTACTGACAATTTTCCAAAAAAAGAGAGAGTATGATTATTAAAAATGAATATATTATATTTGGCTTGCTCTTTATTGAGTGAATAAATTCTTGATAAGTATCTTCAGCCCAGCATCATACCTGGCACATGCAAGTACCCAATAAACATGGGCTGAATGAAAGAATGTCAGCTGCTAACCTTTTTCTTCATGGGTCATGGGAGCTGAGAAAGACCAAGGTCAGAGATAATGAGACTTCACAACCTCATGGCCACAGTGAGAATTATGGAAGTGCTTTAGAAGTGAGTTATTTGAAGCTCAGTAGGGAAAGATTCTTCATCCTCCCAGATCTCTGCTGTCACTTTACAAAGAGAAATAAAGACTTATCTTGATGACAAGGGACATTTGGAGATAAAGATGCCAAATATGGCCTGAGTCTGGAGCTCTCAGAGGGCAGTGGGTGAAGCAATTTGAATAGCAGAAGAGTCAGTCTTTAGAATCCTCCACTGAGGCTGAGAGAGATGTGTAAAGCACTTGGGATTTGATTTTACTTTTCAGGATTTTCTGTTTTGTTCTTCTTATATTTGCTGTCACTGGGCAGAACAGAGAGCAAACCCACTAGAGTGAGGCTGCATAGTTTTACCTTTTTTTTTTTTTTAAGAGGAAAGAGAGAAGGTCATGGGAAGGCTTGTGAGAAAGATGCCTTTTTTCTGATAAAAATATCATACAATATTACAATATTTTTAAATGGAATGTAAAACCAGCTCATCTTCCCCAGGGAATTTTTAATGTACAAAGAATCTGAAGATTTTCTCTAAGTATCTAAGGAAGGGAAAGAGCCAATTTTGTAATCTGTGAAAATTATTCATCTTCTTATTCCCCTCTGTCCTTAAAATAGGTAGCCCATTTAAAAAAAAAAAATGATTAATGACACAGCCTTTGCCTTTTAAAGAAAGTGGGAAAAAAGACATTTATCACATGTCTACCACCTGCCCAAGTCTCCGATAAACATAGTCCTATCTCACTTAGTACTCACAGCTACCTTATGAGGCCAATGTAATTATCCTTGTTTTACAAATTGTGAAACTGAGATTCTAAAGGTTGAAGATGCTTGTCTTTTGCCTCTATCAATCCCTTATCACTTACCATGAACACTGACTCTCCTGGAAGTTTCTCCACCCTTACCTGAGAAGGCTAACCCTTCCCTCCTCTATGCCAGAGTTGTAGTCTGCACATGATTTTAATGTTATATCTCTGCATTTGAATTAATTTCTTTTCAGGTTTTGTTCCCCTTTACTAGAGTAGAAGTCTCTAGATAGTCAGGATTGGGGTTTTCATCTCTATATTCTTTGTACCGACCACAGAAATGTTTCATTTTTAAAGTAAATGCCACATTAGTTAGGCATGGAATCAGAATTTAAATTTAACATCTTTTTGATTCTGAAAGCTCATGTGTTTTTCATTATACCATGATGTCAAAACTTGAAGACAGACAGAAAGATTAACGCAGTTGTGTTATTAAGTCATACACTTAAGTAATACTATTATATCCCATTTACATACTTAATATAATTATAGCAGGGTTAAGGAATAGATAGGCAATTCATAGGTAATGCAAATTCAGAAAATGTGAAACCCAGGGAGCATGCACAACTCAAATGATAAATCTAAGAATGTTCATTTTAGTTTACCAATTTATTATTGTTATTATTATTATTCATCATTATATAACAATGACACGATAGGCCCTGTGGGAGGTAGAAAGGTTAAGGTGAAAAGAATAGGAAGCCTGCCCTTCCTAAGTTGCTGGGTACCACGCACATGCTGCAGTATATTTTGTTGTGAGTTATCTCTCTGAGCTGTACTTTTTGAACGTCTAAATTGGTGCTAATTGTACCACTTAGGATCATTATAAAAATTAAAACAGAGAACGTATGCTGTTGGCCTAGTGCCTAACATAGATGAAGATAAATCAGTCCATGTTCCTCCTCAACTTAAAAGTAGATATGAATATGGATGTGAAGGAAGACTTAAATTGAAAGTTCCCAATGGGGGAGAGAGGGAGGTTTGTTTCTCCAGGGGACTTCTGGCAATTTCTGGAGATGGTTTTAGTTATTGCAACCGGAGATGTTCTACTGGTATCTGATGAATAGAAGCCAAGAATGTTGTTAAACATCCACTAATGCACGGTGAAGTCAGTCCCACAACAGAGAATTATCAAATTATCTGGCCCGAGATTTCATGGGATGTAAATGTGGATAGGGGCTGTGCTTTTCTTAGTAGTTCAGTCATGTCTGACTCTTTTGTGACCTCATGGACTATATAGCTCATCAGGCTCCTCTCTGTCCATGGGATTTTTAAGGAAATAATACTGGAGTGGGCTGCCATTTCCTCTTCCTGGAGATCTACCCAAGCCAGGGATCAAAGCTGTGTCTTACTGGATGCTTTACCCACNTTTTTTTTTTTTTTAAGAGGAAAGAGAGAAGGTCATGGGAAGGCTTGTGAGAAAGATGCCTTTTTTCTGATAAAAATATCATACAATATTACAATATTTTTAAATGGAATGTAAAACCAGCTCATCTTCCCCAGGGAATTTTTAATGTACAAAGAATCTGAAGATTTTCTCTAAGTATCTAAGGAAGGGAAAGAGCCAATTTTGTAATCTGTGAAAATTATTCATCTTCTTATTCCCCTCTGTCCTTAAAATAGGTAGCCCATTAAAAAAAAAAAAAGATTAATGACACAGCCTTTGCCTTTTAAAGAAAGTGGGAAAAAAGACATTTATCACATGTCTACCACCTGCCCAAGTCTCCGATAAACATAGTCCTATCTCACTTAGTACTCACAGCTACCTTATGAGGCCAATGTAATTATCCTTGTTTTACAAATTGTGAAACTGAGATTCTAAAGGTTGAAGATGCTTGTCTTTTGCCTCTATCAATCCCTTATCACTTACCATGAACACTGACTCTCCTGGAAGTTTCTCCACCCTTACCTGAGAAGGCTAACCCTTCCCTCCTCTGTGCCAGAGTTGTAGTCTGCACATGATTTTAATGTTATATCTCTGCATTTGAATTAATTTCTTTTCAGGTTTTGTTCCCCTTTACTAGAGTAGAAGTCTCTAGATAGTCAGGATTGGGGTTTTCATCTCTATATTCTTTGTACCGACCACAGAAATGTTTCATTTTTAAAGTAAATGCCACATTAGTTAGGCATGGAATCAGAATTTAAATTTAACATCTTTTTGATTCTGAAAGCTCATGTGTTTTTCATTATACCATGATGTCAAAACTTGAAGACAGACAGAAAGATTAACGCAGTTGTGTTATTAAGTCATACACTTAAGTAATACTATTATATCCCATTTACATACTTAATATAATTATAGCAGGGTTAAGGAATAGATAGGCAATTCATAGGTAATGCAAATTCAGAAAATGTGAAACCCAGGGAGCATGCACAACTCAAATGATAAATCTAAGAATGTTCATTTTAGTTTACCAATTTATTATTGTTATTATTATTATTCATCATTATATAACAATGACACGATAGGCCCTGTGGGAGGTAGAAAGGTTAAGGTGAAAAGAATAGGAAGCCTGCCCTTCCTAAGTTGCTGGGTACCACGCACATGCTGCAGTATATTTTGTTGTGAGTTATCTCTCTGAGCTGTACTTTTTGAACGTCTAAATTGGTGCTAATTGTACCACTTAGGATCATTATAAAAATTAAAACAGAGAACGTATGCTGTTGGCCTAGTGCCTAACATAGATGAAGATAAATCAGTCCATGTTCCTCCTCAACTTAAAAGTAGATATGAATATGGATGTGAAGGAAGACTTAAATTGAAAGTTCCCAATGGGGGAGAGAGGGAGGTTTGTTTCTCCAGGGGACTTCTGGCAATTTCTGGAGATGGTTTTAGTTATTGCAACCGGAGATGTTCTACTGGTATCTGATGAATAGAAGCCAAGAATGTTGTTAAACATCCACTAATGCACGGTGAAGTCAGTCCCACAACAGAGAATTATCAAATTATCTGGCCCGAGATTTCATGGGATGTAAATGTGGATAGGGGCTGTGCTTTTCTTAGTAGTTCAGTCATGTCTGACTCTTTTGTGACCTCATGGACTATATAGCTCATCAGGCTCCTCTCTGTCCATGGGATTTTTAAGGAAATAATACTGGAGTGGGCTGCCATTTCCTCTTCCTGGAGATCTACCCAAGCCAGGGATCAAAGCTGTGTCTTACTGGATGCTTTATCCACTGAGCCATTGGGGAAGCTCTGGATACAGACAAATGCAAATATAAAAAGAAGTAAGAGTCACAAGTATGAGGTCTATTTTTGTAAGAATGTAGAGGTAGAAGAGAGATGACTCCTCATTCCAAATCTGAGGAGAACTTGTAGAAGAGTTGACTTATCTAGGCTTTAGGGTGTAGCCAGGCAGAGAGAGAGAGAGAGAGAGAGAGAGAGAGAGAGAGAGAATGAGATGGTAGGA
Organism: Raphicerus campestris; assembly: GCA_006410735.1. NCBI lineage: Eukaryota > Metazoa > Chordata > Mammalia > Artiodactyla > Bovidae > Raphicerus > Raphicerus campestris. The sequence goes on from SJYW01027806.1 coordinate 18,577, forward strand.
GGAATTTGATTAATGGTAAAAATAGTGCTTGGGGGATTAGAGTCGACAAAAGGGTTTTCCAATCATCTGATGAAATCTGAAAGAATAAGTGGAGAACTTAGCAGAACTGTATAATAAGGATGATGGCATAGGAGACAGTCTGTGTGTAGAGGATTACAACTGAGGACCACTAGAGAAAAAGGACCATGAGCATTTCCAGGGAGTGTGTAAAGAGATGTAAGGAGCATACATTGTTTTCCTTCACTTTTGAAAAAGAAAAGGGCATTTCAGATATCAAATGTCCTATAGCTACCAGGGAGGGGCTTATGTAGGCAATGGAATAAAAATGCAAATAAAGCACAGTTCCTAAGTTCACAAGAGAAAACTTGAAAATTCTGGCAATAAAATGTATAGAGGGTGGGACAAATTAAGAGAGTAGCACTGAAACATATACATTACCATATGCAAAACTGATTGTCAGTGGAAATTTTGCTCTGTGTGGTAGGGAGTTCAAAACTGGTGCTCTGTGACAAGCTAGAGCGGTGGGATGGGCTGGGAGGTGGGAAGGATGGCACATACATATACCTATGGCTGATTCATGTTGATGTATGGTAGAAAACAACACAATGATGTAACACAATTATCTTCCAATTAAAAATAAATAAATTTTTAAAATATATAGATTGAATATGGAGAAGGCAATGGCAACCCACTCCAGTCCTTTTGCCTACAAAATCCCATGGACGGAGGAGCCTGGTAGGCTGCAATCCATGGGGTCGCTAGGAGTCAGACACGAATGAGTGACTTCACTTTCACTTTTCACTTTCATGCATTGGAGAAGGAAATGGTAACCCACTCCAGTGTTCTTGCCCAGAGATTCCCAGGGACAGGGGAGCCTGGTGGGCTGCCGTCTATGGGGTCGCACAGAGGTGGACATGACTGAAGCGATTTAGCAGCAGCAGCAACATAGATTAAATAAAAAACAAGTGGGAGATTAAGTATGAAAAGGAATTCATCTCTGGTATTAAATTCATCTCTGTATTAATACAGTCTGATTAATTTGTAATTGCCACACTCAAAACTGGACTTTAGATGCTGGATAACTATTAATATACCCAAACTAGGTCACTGATTTGCTATGTTAACCTAGGTGAGGTCCTTAATCTCTCAGATTTTCATTTAGTTGTTTGTGAAATGTAATGACTCCTATGAGTAGAGTAATGCTATTACTTGATAATCAATATGTATAAATACATGCATATACATAGAAGGAATCATTATTTTTGCCTATATTCTAAATTTAAAGCTACATGTATAAGTTATTTCAATGATATTTTAAATTACTTAGCTGTTTTTAATCCATGACTAAAAAACCAATACCAAAAGTTAAACTGAAATGAGATTAATATGATTTTGATATCCATATCTGGTCATTATTAATTTATATAATTTAATAAGTAGCAATTATCTTTGTAGTACCTCAGAAACCCGGAGATAAAAGTCTAATCTTCGGCCTGAAGGAGATTATAATCTAAGATGGTAAAAGAGATATCTCTTTGACAAATGTATCACTAGCATACCTAGATGTAAGTAATAACACATTTCTGTTATATATGTAATACTGTTATATATTTTATCTCATTTGCTAATTACAGCTATCCTGTGAGGAAGGATTTATGTTATTACTATTATTTTTATTATTATTATTCCCATTTTATGGTTGAAGAAACAGGATCAAGGATTATCCTGGTTTCTGAGTAAATGAAATTGAATAAAACAAGATTGCTGTTTCTAAAAGTTTCTAATCAATCAAGGAGGCATAATTCCCAAGAACCAGGAAAAAAAAAGTATTTTTGTTATTATCAGCTTCACAATGGTTGAAATATACAGGTTTGTAACAATCAATGTTAATTGTTGGCACAGTGATGACTGTGGAGAAGCTGAGTTCTGGAACTGCTGGTAGCTATGTGACCTACTAGCTTTTGTGGCATATAAACTTGAATATCCTGTAGTGTTTCATAAGTAAAATCAACAAATGATAAATATGAAAGAAAAAGACCCCAGCGATCAAATAAGTCATTTGTCTCCATTTTGAGTAGACTGACAGTCAGAAGGAGGTCACGTGATTTTCATGGGCGTCAATCTTGTGACCAGGGACATGGCAACACAAGATAGCCCCAGTGGAGCACATGCTTCAGGGGAGTGGCACTCTTTTCTCTCTGACAGCATCCTGAGCAGTTACTTCCACATCTTCTCTGTGCTGGGAAAAGACCTATTCAAACAGCGAGGGCATCTTTTATTCATGAGCTTTATACCATGAGGCAGCAGGAAAAAATACCACTCATGGCAAAAAATGGTAGCCCCGTCATGAATGATTCTGATTCTCCAGGTATCCTTTCACAGTGAGTTTGGAAATAAGATAGGACCCTCTGGAATGTATAAAGCCCTTAATTTCTTGGATAACTTAAGGTATGATTATGGTGGAGGGAGTGGTCGTCTACCAGCAGTCCCCAGCATCTTTGGCACCAGGGACCAGTTTCCTAAGGCAGTTTTCACGGGAGTGGGCTGGAGACGGGTGTGGGTCAGGCAGTAACGCCTGCAGTGGGAAGTCGCAGGGGAAGTTTCACTTGCACACCTGCCACTCACCTCCTGCTGCATCCCCCTTCCCTCTCAGGACAGAGACCTGTACCAGTTTGCAGCCTGGAAGTTAAGAACCCCAGCTCTAAGCCAAGGAGAACTGGAATAATTAACTTAAATAGTGAGAGTAAATGTTCAGTGCAGTTCAGTTCAATTGCTCAGTCACGTCCAACTCTTTGTGACCCCACGGACTGCAGCACGCTAGGCCTCCCTGTCCATCACCATCTCCCAGAATTTACTCAAACTCTTGTCCATTGAGTTGGTAATACCATCCAGCCATCTCATCCTCTGTCATCCCCTTCTCCCACCTTCAATCTTTCCCAATGTCAGGGCCTTTACAAAGGAGTCACTTCTTCACATGAGGTAGGCAAAGTATTGGAGTTTCAGCTTCAGCATCAATCCTTCCAATGAATATTAGGACTGATTTCCTTTAGGATGGACTGGTTGGCTCTCCTTGCAGTCCAAGGGACTCTCAAGAGTCTTCTCCAACAGCACAGTTCAAAAGCATCAGTTCTTTGGTGCTCAGCTTTCTTTATAGTCCAACTCTCACATCCATACATGACCACTGGAAAAACCATAATGGACTAGACAGACCTTTGTTGGCAAAGAAATATCTTTGCTTTTTAATATGCTGCCTAGGTTGGTCATCACTTTTCTTCCAAGGAAGAATAAAGTAAATGTTAACTTATTTATATTCCAAGAAGATGAGAATGCAGTGTCAGTGGACAAAATAACAATAGTAACTACCATTTCCTGAACGTCTACTATGTTGCTAAGAGACTTCTAAGCAGCGTTTTATAGATTTTTCTCTTTTAACCCTCAGAATAGACACACAATGGAGGTATTTTTATCTTCATGATGTAGATAAAGATAGAGATATTGAGGCACGAAATGAATTCCCTCACACTCCAGCTAGTAAGTAGCATATTCTGAATTTTAACACTGTGGCTTCCCTGGTGGCTCAGACGGTAAAGAATCTGCCTGGAATGTGGGAGATCTGGGTTTGATCCCTGGGTCAAAACGATCCCCTGGAAAAGGAAATGGTTACCCACTCCAGTATTCTTGCCCGGAGAATCCATGGACAGAGGAGCCTGGCAGGCCACAGAGGCCACGGAGTCACAAAGAGTCGGACACGACGAGCGACCAGCACACACACTATGCTCCCGGACAGTCCCGCGCATTCACGCATCGCGCATCGCGGCGCTTTCCTCCTACTTTCCTTTGCTGGATTTCTTGGTAGAAGAGGCTCCTGGCTGTAGTGGAGGCACAGACATGTGGCTGGAGTGACTATTAGTCATTAGGTAAATTGAGTGAGAAGGAGAAAACGGTAGTATGCAAAAGCAGCTACAGCATGAGCGACCATAGACGTGGCCATAGTTTAACATCATTATTTTTAAAGAGTGTGTGATTTGTATTAAAGGAGACTGACATTCACTGGGGACCCGGTATATTTTAAGGTATGTTCTTGGATGGTTGTTTTACCTTCATTTGTAGATGAGAAAACTGAGACTGTGAAATTCCAAGAGGGTTGTTTAAGGTTACTCACGGAACAGGGGTTCAAGCAAGAGTCCAGCTTCAAAGTCTTCACTGTTTTCTTAAACTGCATTACCTTCAGCAGAAAAAAAGAAAAAAGACAACATAGAAATGAAAAATACAGGTTGGTTGTATTTTGCTTGGATGGAAGAAAGAGTTTTGGCCTGTTGGAATCATTTAATAATGAACGGACCACCTTCAACACTGTGAGCTCTGTGTCCTTGAAGACACTCAAGTTGAAACTGAGAGATTATATACGAAGGTAGTGCTATAGAAGCAATTCTTACCCTTGGTGAATTGTTGAGATAAAAATTTTTCCATTTCCTTCCATGTCATAAGGCTGCTCTAGGAACCTATTGCCAATTTGGATGGGTGATAATACCAAGCAGTTTCCAAAGAGAATCACATTGTCATTCTGTTGTTAAGAGGATTGATACACTTGGAATGAAATGTCTTTGATGTTGGGTAGTTGTAATTATTCAGAACTGTATGCATACTGGTTTTGCACATCTTACACTATTAAGTAGGGCGAACAGATAAGGGCACTATACTTCAAAGGACAGATTGATCAAGGATTTCTTCTATCTGCTGGTCTTATCGGTGGTTGCAAAACTATAAACAGGACCAGTCTAAAGTCAGACATAGAAAAAGATATAGAGATGGTATGGCAAAGTATATTACATGAAGTAATATCAGGTTTGAAAGGAGACTGAAATATGCAGTCAAATCAAAATAGGAGATGTCTGATAACATGGAATCCAGGCCATGATCAGAAATCAGAATGGATGTGAATTGATGAGTACAACTCAATTTAAAAAAAATGCATTGACTGCATCTGATATGTTGAGCACCACGTTAGGTGCTTGGGAAATGTGGACATTACAAAGATAAATTTCAAATGAATTTGTCCTCAAAGAACTAGTAATCTAGAGGAAAGATACCCAAATAAAATAGTTTAAATAGATTGCAATAAAAATAATAGCATACTACTATATGTAGTCTGTTAACAGTTTGCTTTTTCATTCAATATTATGTTGTGAAAATTTATCCTTGGTGTTATGTATAGAGTTTATTTATTTTCACTATTAAGTCATTATATATCATATCATTATGCTGCATGTTAAAATATCCAAATTCATGCAAAGTAAATGGTACATTGCTAAAGAATAAAAGCAGACATATTTATAGTAATTTAATGTGGATGACTATAAACACAATTTCAGGCTAGTGATACCTCTGGGATAAAATTAAAAAATAGTCCAAGGATGAAACACATAGATTGATGTAATAATAGCAGTAATGTTCTAGTAATTAAGTATAGTTGTGAGTTCATGGCTATTTATCATAATGCTGCAAATATATACATTAATATATATACACACACACACACACATTCACATATGTATACAGATGTATATATCCATAGATTTGATGCATTATTTATATTTGTGATATATAAAAGGCATTTTAAATTTAAAAATGTTTAAATCTATAATGTAGTATAGAGACACACACACATGGAATGCAATGGCCCAAGAAAAGAAAGTGGCATCACTCATCTTGGCTGGATGGATAACAGATGGAATTTTTCAGAACGAAGACATAGAGTATGCTCTGTCTCAGGCAAGTGGTTTCCTGAAAAATGCATAAATGTTTACCTCATTCAGAAAGAAAGGGAATGCCAGGCAGAAGAAAAGCTTTGCCTTCCCTGGATGTCTCCCTGTACATTTCTCTTGTCATATTTACTATTCTCTATATCCCTAACCACACAATATGTGTATGTAACAATATATAAATGTTAAATAAGTGAACACATTTAGGACAGACTGTGGTATGTAAAGGTGGGTACATATGTGGAACTTGTAGGGAAAAAAAAAAGAGAAGCAGAAAGGAGCTGTCTCAAAAGATTTGATGGGCATGCAAAGGATTTTAGGAACATAGTAAGGTGTTTAAGTAGAGGAATCATAAATTTTGATTTGAATGGTAGATTAAATGAGGCTCCAGTGAGAAAGATTGCTTAAATGTGGGATGTGAAAACCTTTGTAGGAAACAGGAAGGACTTTTAGGAGATGGTGATCTAGTCCCATCTGGAAATGATAAAGTAGAGTTGGGAAAACAACCGTGGGGATGGCTGGTACTGGAGTGGTTGATTTCCTTCTCCAGGGGATCTTGCCAACCCAGGAATCAAACCTGGCACCTCCTGCATCTCCTGCATTGGCAGGTGGGTCCTCTACCATTTGATCCACATATCTTGGCCCAAGTTTTTAACAAAGATTATATTTTTCTTTCTTTCAGTTTCTTGGATTTTAGCTTGGCTGAATATGCAGTAGTCATTTGGGCAATATATTTTAGAAGGATTTATAAAAATATAAATAAATTTCTGGGGGTAACAAAGTCTGTTTGATAGTTTTAGGGATGAAATTCAGAGTCAGTTTGCTCTTTGCATATGGCATAAAGTAATAGTCCCCCTTTACATACTCATTAGAAAAGACTCTGATGCTGGGAAAGATTGAAAGCAAAAGGAGAAGGGGATGACAGAGGATGAGATGATTGGGTGGCATCACTGACTTGATGGACATGAGTTTGAGCAAGCTCCAGAAGTTAGTGATGGATAGGGAAGCCTGGCAAGCTGCTGTTCATGGGGTTGCAAAGAGTTGGACATGGCTGAGCAATTGATCAGAACAGTCCCCCAAAATAACTCTGAAGGCATGAATTGAACTTCTCTGCTCTCTCTTTTTCACCTTTGGCACAATACCAGTGCACGTTTATTCATTTGTGCCATAAATATTTGACACCTGTTCTGGTGGGTGCTGTGAGGGGCTGCCCTTTTCATCCCATCATGATAGAGGCACATAGCCCCCAAATGTTGGGAATGGTGGCAGCTGATTGCTCTCAACTGGCTCCTTCTCTGGAAACTGCCTGTAGCTGAAGAAAGTGGCTTTGCTCAGCTCACATCCATTTCCAGGGAAGAGCTTACCTTACTGACTAGCCAGTGAGTTGGTTAAATCCATTCATTCCTCTCATAGTGGGACAACTCTGAAGGAGCATTCTAATTCCAGAATCCACTGCGCAGTGGAAGAAGGCCTTTAGTACAACTGCATCATAATTCCACTCCATTCTAGGCTCTATACAACTTTTCTTGCCTCTAGGTATTGATCACTTATAACTTTCCTGTACATGAACTCTTATCTCAGAGTGTTTCTCATGTAGCTCAAACCAAGTTTCCTGTCAAGTGCCTGGCATAGGGGATGTCATAATTTTATAGATACTGAATAGATACAATGTAAAAGTTAAAGCAAAGGTGATATTTAAGAGTGTCTAAGGGTATTTGACCACTGTTTGAATGTTAGATTGGTGCCCTTGAAAAGCGGTAACGCCCAAGAAGTTGCATGATGACATAACAATCTTTTGAAACCACTAGAGTGGTACAGTGTTAACTCTTAAACAACAAAGATGTGATGTGGAGCCTGGCAACATTTTCAGTCCACAGATATGAGTGAGGTCTTAGTTATCACACTATGGAGGATTTACTGTGCCTCGAAGCTTTAATCTTAGAGAATATTGATCTACTCTTCAAAAAGTGTAGGGGTTTTGCTGACATCCAGGCTGAGGGGAGTTTAAATTTGTATGAAGACATTCTGTCTTTCCTGCTTGTATACAAGGCAATAAAGGAAGGGAATATATTAAAGGATGGCCAAGTTTCAGGTTTGCAAAGTGTAAAGGCCACTTATTTTCATATAACAGGCCACAAAGCAAAATTAAATGAAGAATCCCATTTTCTGACCAAACTGTGTGGGCTTTGGCAGCCTAAACCAAGGGGCAACTTTCTTTCACAGATAAGTCAATTGAAACTTAAATGACAACACAAATCAGATGCTGATTAAAATTTTAAAAATAAATGCAATATTTGAAATTGCCCTGCACCAACAATGTATACACATCCACTGACATTTGGAAATAACAAAAATGAAGAATTTTCCTAGTTTCTCCTTTGTTCATGATTTAAAATGTCAAAGGAGTAAATGAAGCTTAGCTCTTAACAATGGGGACTGTTATATAGCTGAATATAAAGGATGCTATTTTTTGGCATAAGTGAAAAACAGAAACAATGCAAAATATATGAAAGTGTATGCTTTATTAAAGACAGACTTGGATTACTACTCCCCATATCCATTATCTAGATGAATGTACTTGGTCAAATTGCTCAATTTAATCTCAGTTTTCTCATCTGTAAAATGGGAATCTCAGTTCAGTTGCTAAGTCATGTTTGACTCTCTCCTCCCTCATGCACTGTAGCACGCCAGACTTCCCTGTCCATCACCAAATCCTGGAGTCTGTTCAGACTCATGTCCATCTAGTTTGTGATGCCATCCATCCATCATCCCCTTCTCCTCCTGCCTTCAATCTTTCCCAGCATCAGGATCTTTTCCAATGAGTCAGTTCTTCGCATCAGGTGGCTAAAGTATTGGAGTTTCAGCTTCAACATCAGTCCTTCCAATGAATATTAGGACAGATTTCCTTTAGGATTGACTGGTTTGATCTCCTTGAAGTCCAAGGGACTCTCGAGAGTCTTCTTCATCACCACAGTTCAAAAGCATCAGTTCTTTGGCACTCACCTTCTTCATGATCAAACTCTTACATCCATACATAATTACTGGAAAAACCATAGCTTTATCTAGACAGATATTCATCAACAAAGTAATATCTCTGTTTTTAATACACTATCTAGGTTTGTCATAAGGTTTTCTTCCAAGGAGCATGTGTCTTTTAATTTCATTGTTGTGGTCACCATCTACAGTGATTTTGGAGCCCAAGAAAATAAAGTCTGTCACTGTTTCCATTGTTTCCCCATCTATTTTCCATGAAGTGATGGGACCAGATGCCATGATCTTCATTTTCTGAATGTTGAGTTTTAAGCCAGCTTTTTCACTCTCCTCTTTAACTTTTATCAAGAGGCTCTTTAGTTCCTCTTCGATTTCTGCCATAAGGGTGGTGTCATCTGCGTATCTGAGTTTATTAATATTTCTTCCAGCATTCTTGATTCCAGCTTGTGCTTCATCTGCCCCAGAATTTAGCATGATGGACTCTGCATGTAAGTTAAATAAGCAGGATGACAATATAGAGCCTTGACATATTCCTTTCCCAATTTGGAACTAGTCTGTTGTTCCATGTCCAGTTCTAATTGTTGCTTCTTGAGCCACATACAGATTTCTCAAATGGGAATAGCAAACCATTTTTTGCTGGATTGTATGATAATCGCATAAGTGAATATTTGTAAAGTTTCAATATTTGTAAAATATTTGTAAATTATTTATAAAATTGTAGATAGGAGAAGGGCACATAGCAGGTTTTCAAGTGCAGTTATCCTGAGCAAGTTCTTAATGTACTTTTAAGTATATGTATAGAATAAATTCAAGATCAATTACACGAGAAGAATTTACTGGCAAATTTCTTAAATTATAAACTCTAGGGAAAGACCTGTGGCTTTTATTTTTTAACTAGTGTTTAAACTTTTGCCACTATTAGAGTTTGAACATTTTGATTTATATCCTTGGTCCTTATGAAAGTAGGGCTATGCTGGGAAAAGAGTAATATGGTGTGAAATGAAGAGCCCTAGTGGGGCAGTAATGAATCCTGAGTGGTTATTCTAGTTCTGTCATCAGCTGGCTTTGAGATTTTGAGGACATTATCATATCTTCTCACCTGTAAAACTGAGATACTAATTTGAGGTTTTCAGTACTCTGAATTCAACACACATTGATCCTTGAAGTGGATATTTTTATTGATTTTCTCTGGGAACTTAGACACACATCAATTCCTTTCTGTATCTAAAAGTCTAGGGAGACTGGGAAGAGACAGTGGGAAAAACAAACAAAACTTCCAAGCACTTAAAGTGCAATAAGTACTTGAATGTACAGGGAGAAACACCTAACATGTTTGAAGGCTATCAGGGAAGAGTTCCTTTTAAAGGCAGAGGGCAGAAGAGAAGAGGTGTCTACAGGTCCTCAAAGACCTAGAAATGAGAGTGAATATAACATATGCTAGAAGCTAAAATTAGTTTAGCTTTATTAGAAGAGATTGTACCAAAAGTCAGAGAAGGCAATGGCACCCCACTCTAGTACTCTTGCCTGGAAAATCCCATGGATGGAGCAGCCTGGTAGGCTGCAGTCCATGGGGTCGCTAAGAGTCGACTCAATTGAGCGACTTCACTTTCACTTTTCACTTTCATGCATTGGAGAAGGAAATGGCAACCCACTCCAGTGTTTTTGCCTGGAGAATCCNCACACACACACACACACACACACATACACACACACAACATAGTGGGTGCTGGCATTACCTTCCATGGAGATTATGCATATCTAAAATAAATTCAGAGGTGTTGAAACATACTAAGAGAAAAGGCAAATCCTACAACCCAGGGCTATAGGATCTCAATCCAGCCATTTATTTCTTCTATGACTGTGATAAAATCATCTTTTGTCACCCTAGGAACTTCTATTAAATGGGAGTAATATACTCAGTCCTAAAGGATTGTTATAAGGCTTCATAAACTAAAAGCATGTAAAGGCTACCTAGTGCAGTGCTTAGAAAATAAATTGTTTCCAACAAGTGGGAGACAGTGTTATGCCAACAACAAATGGGCTTTCTCATATGGTGCCAATGGAAGGAGAGTATTTTATCTTGGAAAACGTTTTTTCAGCGCATTTCAAGAGCCTGAAAGGCATCATCTTTGTCCTGGTAATTCAGCTTCTGGGAGTATAACCTTACAAAAATTTCATAGTACTACTTCTTATCGAAAATGCTTCAATAGCTTCACATAGCCCTCAGGGTGAAGGTCAATATCTCAAACAAAATCTTAAACTTGTCCTGTATGATCTTGTGCTTGTTAACTCCTTAGCCTCATCACTCTCTCACCTTGAATTCTAGGTTCCAGACTTAATAAATGTCTTTCAGATCCCTGAAAGAGCTGTTCACACACTATTCTTTATCTCTAAATTAGACTTTTCTTTCTCTGTGTATGTTCTTCCTTTTTGTTTTAAATGAAGTATGTTGATTAACAATGTGTCAGTTTCAAGTGTACAGCAAAGTTATTTGGTTATATATGTGTGTGTGTACATACACAAATATATACGCTCTTTTTCAGAGATGCCTTTCCATTATAGGTTATAGATATTGCATATAATTCTCTGCGCTATATGGTAGTTTCTTGTTGGTTATCTATTTTATATATAGCAATGTATACATATATAGCAATGTATACATGTTTATCCCAAACTACTAATTTATCCCTCCCTTCCCCCAACCCTGTTGCTTGCTATTCCATATAGTCTTCTTATCTTTCAATGCTATTTACTCCAGGAAGCCTTATCATTAACTTCACTTTTGAGTTAGTTACCTCTCTTTGCACTCCTGAAGAATTCTCTACATTTCCACCCTGACACTATTACACTAGAGTCTGTTCAGCAGTTGATATTTACCACAAGATATAAGCTCCATGCAACATGACTTTTGCTTCTCATTCTACTTTCAATGCCTAATATAACCCTGTTTATGATAGATTTTCCATATTTGTTGAAGGAATGCAGGACATAAATCCAGAATAAAGGGAAATAAAACTCTGGACGCTAAGACACTCATTATTCTGTGAAATAAAAGAGTAAAAAATGAGAAGAAAATACCAACATATTTTCCGAATGGAAGATCTCTGGAAAATGGAAGGGTTGTCCGCTTCAGTATTCTTACCCGGAGAATCTCATGGACAGAGCAGCCTGGAGGGCTACAGTCTATGGGGTCTCAAAGAATTGGACATGACTGACCAACTAACACTTTCACTAAACAATGATTTTTCACATTATTGAATATGAAGCCANCACACACACACACACACACACATACACACACACAACATAGTGGGTGCTGGCATTACCTTCCATGGAGATTATGCATATCTAAAATAAATTCAGAGGTGTTGAAACATACTAAGAGAAAAGGCAAATCCTACAACCCAGGGCTATAGGATCTCAATCCAGCCATTTATTTCTTCTATGACTGTGATAAAATCATCTTTTGTCACCCTAGGAACTTCTATTAAATGGGAGTAATATACTCAGTCCTAAAGGATTGTTATAAGGCTTCATAAACTAAAAGCATGTAAAGGCTACCTAGTGCAGTGCTTAGAAAATAAATTGTTTCCAACAAGTGGGAGACAGTGTTATGCCAACAACAAATGGGCTTTCTCATATGGTGCCAATGGAAGGAGAGTATTTTATCTTGGAAAACGTTTTTTCAGCGCATTTCAAGAGCCTGAAAGGCATCATCTTTGTCCTGGTAATTCAGCTTCTGGGAGTATAACCTTACAAAAATTTCATAGTACTACTTCTTATCGAAAATGCTTCAATAGCTTCACATAGCCCTCAGGGTGAAGGTCAATATCTCAAACAAAATCTTAAACTTGTCCTGTATGATCTTGTGCTTGTTAACTCCTTAGCCTCATCACTCTCTCACCTTGAATTCTAGGTTCCAGACTTAATAAATGTCTTTCAGATCCCTGAAAGAGCTGTTCACACACTATTCTTTATCTCTAAATTAGACTTTTCTTTCTCTGTGTATGTTCTTCCTTTTTGTTTTAAATGAAGTATGTTGATTAACAATGTGTCAGTTTCAAGTGTACAGCAAAGTTATTTGGTTATATATGTGTGTGTGTACATACACAAATATATACGCTCTTTTTCAGAGATGCCTTTCCATTATAGGTTATAGATATTGCATATAATTCTCTGCGCTATATGGTAGTTTCTTGTTGGTTATCTATTTTATATATAGCAATGTATACATATATAGCAATGTATACATGTTTATCCCAAACTACTAATTTATCCCTCCCTTCCCCCAACCCTGTTGCTTGCTATTCCATATAGTCTTCTTATCTTTCAATGCTATTTACTCCAGGAAGCCTTATCATTAACTTCACTTTTGAGTTAGTTACCTCTCTTTGCACTCCTGAAGAATTCTCTACATTTCCACCCTGACACTATTACACTAGAGTCTGTTCAGCAGTTGATATTTACCACAAGATATAAGCTCCATGCAACATGACTTTTGCTTCTCATTCTACTTTCAATGCCTAATATAACCCTGTTTATGATAGATTTTCCATATTTGTTGAAGGAATGCAGGACATAAATCCAGAATAAAGGGAAATAAAACTCTGGACGCTAAGACACTCATTATTCTGTGAAATAAAAGAGTAAAAAATGAGAAGAAAATACCAACATATTTTCCGAATGGAAGATCTCTGGAAAATGGAAGGGTTGTCCGCTTCAGTATTCTTACCCGGAGAATCTCATGGACAGAGCAGCCTGGAGGGCTACAGTCTATGGGGTCTCAAAGAATTGGACATGACTGACCAACTAACACTTTCACTAAACAATGATTTTTCACATTATTGAATATGAAGCCAGTGCACTTTACATAAAAAGAGTTTGCAACAGCAACTGAAAATGCCAGTTTATTTTAAAGTTAAGCAAAAGCAAGATACGAACTCACGTATTCAATTTTCTCAACTACAAAATAAAGAATTATTCTCAAATATTAATGAATCTTGCTTCTGAGTAGCAAAATTATGAAATATTTTTTGTTAATATTTTTGACACTTTCCAGGTGTTCTAAATAAATATGCAATTGTAGGTTTTGTTTTGGTTATTGTTGTTTTGTAAATACATTTTAACTTAAAAAAAAAAAAAGGCAATAAAAGCTATTGAATACTCAGCATTGGGAAAGTTTCCTGGGGTCCTGAGGCTGAAGGGCGAGGAACTGAAGTCCTGAGCTGGCAGTAAATGCTGGGCAGCAGCCACATGGATTGGTGTTTTTATTTATAAAGCTGCAATTTCCCCGAGCAAGACGGGCGCATCCTGTGCTGATTTATACCCCTTGTCAAGAGGAGCCAAAGCACGATAATTCTCTGATGCTAAGCTTTCCTTTGGGATGATGTTCAGTCACTTCACGCCCCAAATACTTGATCAATTATATAGTTCCTATTGACACCCTAGGACACATTTAAAACGAATGTCATTCATGCAGAAAAACTCCACAAATCCAGTGATAGATACACTTTCTCTCCAAGTTCACAGTAGCCTTCCCTCTTTGGCTTTGAATCAGGTGCTTTCTGAGTGAATCAAGGATCCGGAAGATCTCTGAGAGCTCTGAGTCCCGAGAAGGACCAAGACCTTGCAGGCTATTTGACTCCTGTGCTCATGGGCAGAATGCATGTTGTCTCCCAGCCTCAGACTGTTCAATTGTGAAATGAAAGCACATCACTAATTTATACATTTATGTATAAATAGCTGATCATTTAACCCAGGCGTGAAATGGCTATTATAACACTTTTTTAAACTGTGAATTATTACACCAGTGCTCTACTTTTTGAAAGAGACTGTCTTTCTCTGTATCTGACTCTTAAACAAAACTAACCCTAAAGACTTGGAAAGCAAGACATAGTTCTCTGCTTTGTTTCTGCAGTGCGTAACACAGTGTGTGATGCGTGGATAGTTTTTTAAAAATGCCTATTAAATTGACTCTACTTTGCTGTCAATCGGTCTACACAGCACAATCACCAAATGGTTAAGTCCCAGGATAAGCTAGTCATTGTCCTAATTCCAAGGCGAGTTAGGATATGTTCTGGTTCTCACAGCGCATAGACCGTGGATGAAATCTACACCAAAGAAATGAATACATTTGGGGTTGTGTTACATGCAGCATAACAAGGGCATTTAAAATACATTAGACTTGCCTGGAGGGAATCAGACCATGCTTTCCTTTCCTATGGAGATAATTTTTAAATTGAATCCTTAAAAGTTCCCTTGTAGCTCAGTCATTAAAGAATCTGTCTGCAGTGCAGTAGACTCAGGTTTGATCCCTGGGTCGGGAAGATCCCCTGGAGAAGAAAAAGACAACCCATTCCAGTATTCTTGCCTGGAGAATCCCATGGGCAGAGGAGCCTGGCAGGCTACACTCCATGATGTCACAAGAGCCGGACACAACTTAGTAACTAAAACCACAAAGGAATTCCCCAGAGGAGAAGTTAAGTGTGGGAATCACTCTGGAGGCTGAAGAGATGGTACTCAGAGTCCTGTTATGAAATTTATCACTAGTGTTCTAGAAGGAGTCAACTAGACCAAGAGTTGATCGGCCACAGAGACTGCTTCCTCCTTGTCTTTGTATTTCTAATATGTGTGTGTGGTGGAGGGGACAGTGGCCACAACAGAGCACAAGTTTCATGACGATGTGTTGAATGTGCCAGTGGTCTCAGCCTTGCAATAGTTAGCTGAGGTGTTCTGCAAGTTCACCTGGAGAGAAGGACAGGGGTATGGTTCTGAGGCAACAGCCTGAGTAGCAACACCAAATCACACTATTCCTGATGTACCCCACTTCTGACTCAGATGTGGACTTTTGCTTGTGAGACAAACTGACAGTATATTACTATTTACAATAATGGCATATAGATTCAGAGACCTGAAATCAAGTCCTGATTCTGAATGCTTTTGTACTTTGGGCAAATTATTTCACCTCCCTCAATTTCTTCAATTTCTCCCTTTGACAAATGGAGCTAATGATATCTTTTGGAAAGAATTTTTGTCAGCTTTAGATAAGATAATGTATATAAGCTGCTCCATGTAGTTAGTTGGCAGAAAAATTGTAGCACTTTGTTATCATCAGGATAGAATTCTTCAAGGGGGAAAAAAAAAAGAACAACAGCATGGAAAAGGCTGAGAATGAATTTGCAGTGACCTATTATGGTAAGGAGGCTAACTCACATTAGATAGCAGTGAGGGAAAAAAGTCAGGGGATCTCAGCTTACAGTGGGCCATAAAAATCAGAGGTGGAACTTGGTACAGAAGGACTTCTATTCTATTATACTAATTCTATGATCTGGGAAGTTCCCTTACATTAGAAGATATCAGTTGTCACGTCAATACTAGGGGTACGGGTTAGTGGTGCATTCTACTCTTCTAGTAGTAATTCTCGATAATGAATTATTTTAGAACAAGCCTCAACTTTGGACCCAGAAGATAGGAGTATGTCTTTATCTAAATCTCTCTCCATGAGAAAGTGACCTAACCTTTTAGAATCTTACTTTTCTCATTCATTAAATGAGATTAATGATATCTACTGTGCAAGATTATTGTCAGGATATAGTAAGGTGATATACAGGGCAAGCATGCTAAGTTGTGTCTGACTCTTTGTGGCCCCATGGACTGTAGCCCACCAGACTCTTCTATCCCTGGGATTTCCCAGGCAAGAATACTGGAGTGGGTTGTCATTTCCTCCTCCAGAGGATCTTCCTAACCCAGGGATCAAACCTGCATCTCCTTTCCTGGCAGGCAGATCCTTTACCACTGAGCTACCTGGGAAGCCCCTAATATAGAGGAGGACCCTAGTAAAATTATTGACATGAAAGATTCTCTCTAAATATCATTCCACTGATAAATATGATTCCATCCACTGATATAATGCACATTTGATATAATGTTTCAAAATATGAGATCTTAGGAGGAGAGCCAAAGTAAATGTTCCTTTATGCTGAAAACAAAAACAGATCCTTCTTACACATAACAGCCAAAAACTGTGGTTCTAATGAGGAAAAGGAGAGGCTGGCAACTTGTGCCCTATAGGTAATTGTCTGGAGAGAAAGGAAAGGCCGTTTATAAGAAGGATTTAGATGGAAGTAATAGCAGATATTATTACTGTCATCTTACCTTGACAGGACTGGGGATGACCTGGATTTTGAACCCAGATATATCTGACCCCAAAATATCTACCAGAAAACCACAGAGCTTCCCTCATGTTCTTTAAGAACAAAACATGTCTTGCTGCTGCTGCTGCTGCTGCTAAGTCGCTTCAGTCGTGTCCAACTCTGTGCGACCCCATAGACGGCAGCCCACCAGGCTCCCCCGTCCCTGGGATTCTCCAGGCAAGAACACTGGAGTGGGTTACCATTTCCTTCTCCAGTGCATGAAAGTGAAAAAAGAAAGTGAAGTCGCTTAGTCGTGTCCGACTCTTCACAACCCCATGGACTGCAGCCCACCAGAATCCTCCATCCATGGGATTTTCCAGGCAAGAGTACTGGAGTGGGGTGCCATCACCTTCTCCAAAACATGTCTTATGTAAGTGTAAAACTTATATAATACCTCCTACAAAAGATTTACTGACATCCAATGGGAGAATGAATAAAGAACTGGATGAGTGGCTGGCTGGTTCAATATATGGCAAGAAATGACTAATCACTTCATGTGGAATGTGGGGTTATGCACAGAGTCTATTTGAAAGAAAATAAATTGCATGGTTCTTGTTACTGAGGAGTAGATATCAAGTTGGATAACTAGAATGACTTGAGAAAGAACCCATTATGATAAGAATCTGGCAAAGATGGTAGAATCATTGATTTGAACATGGTTAATCCTGGAAGGGTCCACAGAAATGCAGTAATCCAGCCCTCTTGATTTAGAGATGAAGGTAAGAGAGTGATAGCACCTTGGTGAGAACTGCCCAGATAACATGTGACAGAACTATATTTTAAACCTGGTTCTCATAACAACAGTCCATCTGTTTTACTTCTTTGTAAAATCAGTGAATAAAGAAAATTGGGCTTCCCAGGTAGCTCAGTAGTAAATAATCTGCCTGCAATACCAGAGAAGTAGGGTCAGTCCTTGGGTTGGGAAGATCCCCTGGAGAAGGAAATTGCAATCCACTCCAATATTCTTGGCTAGAGAATTCCATGGACAGAGGAGTCTGGTGAGCTACAGCCATGGGATCACAAAAGAGTCAGACAAAGCTACTAAACAAACAAAAGTAAATTATTTTATAAAGTATTACAAACAGTAAGATGATTATATATATGTGTCTGTGTGTGCACGTGTGTGTGTGTGTGTGTATGTTTTTCTTCTCTTGCACTTTCCTAAAGAAATAAAGTATTAGTTAAGAAAGGGAAGTGTTTGGTTGAGTCCAACTCTTTGTGACCCCATGGACTCTAGCTTGCCAGGCTTCTCTGTCCATGGAATTTTGCAGGCAAGAATATGGGATGGGGTTGCCATTTCCTACTCCAGGGGATCTTCATGACCCAGGGATTGAACCCATGTCTCTTGCATTAGTAAGCATATTCTCTTTACCACTGTGCCACCTGGAAAGCCGAAGGGAAGAAGTTTGGGTTTTCTAAAGACATAGCTCCTTCTGGATGGTGTGTTACATTCCCAGGCAGAATTCAGCCCTATAAACTGAAGGAGATTAAAGAAATATTCTTACTTTTTTTAAATTTATAAAGTCACACTTCTACCTAACCAGAATAGAAATATATATTTATTACATTTAAGCTTTTTCCTTGTTAAAGGGAAAAAGAAGACTAGGATTTATAAGAATTCTATAGGGATCAAAGTTAGTCACACCTTCTGAAAGTACATGATTGATTATGAAACATACATGAAAATCCTGAAACATCCAAAATTTATGTGCATTGCATTGGGTATATATATATATAAGCAGAGGGTTTACAAATCATGTAATAAAACCAAAATAAAGGGATTTGATTTTGCCAATCTTATTTTGCACTTGAGATGCAAATGATTTATGTTATAAATCAGAACTCTAACACCCCACCATCATAATAAAGTTTGCAAATCCCATCCCTTAAATTTGACTTACAGCTCTAGTTAGAAATTCTATCTATCTTTTATAACGTTGGTTCTTTCTCAAAATAAAATTGGGTCATGAGGTTTCAACTTATAAGTGAAACTATCCATAAGTAAAGTGTATTTGTTTATTTTCCTCCACTTAACATAACAAAACTATCAGTAGACACAGTTTCTCAGTTAACTGGCGTTATCATGGCTATTGTCTCACAAGCATGTATTATGAGCCTGGAAATATCTGATATTCTTGTACATGTCTTTTGACCCCCTTAACAATGCCATGGATTAGGCTGAAGATCAAGAAACTGAATTTCTGAAAATGTGCATTTCTTCCCCAAGTTCACATAACTAACTAATCTGTAAATGAAAGAAGCTTTGGGAGCTGGGTCAGAATGTCTCCTGGCATATTCTTTCAAGGACTTGGGTTAGAATTCACAAACCTGAATGCTTACTGGGGCCAGGTGAGCCAGGTGCATGATTGAGTGATGCCTGCCAGATTCATATTCTAGAAAGCTCTGACAATGCTCTACAACAGCCAATTGTTACCTGTGGTAACAGAAGTTCAGAAGCTCTAGAACAGATATTTCAAGAGAGGATGAGGTTCAGACCTAGTGCTTTATAAGAAAACTCCTATTTTCAAGTAACTACTGTTACTTTGGGAGCTTCAATTTTTCTTAAACACTGTGCTGACCATATGATACATCTAAAGACAAGATTTGGCACAAAATCTGGTAGCTTAAGACTTCTGCTACAGATATTACATAATTTAGAATGTCCTTTTCATGTCCAGATATTTTATTTAATTAATTTTTGGAGGGCTTGGGTAGCGTGATTCTTTTCAGCTGGGGAGGGATTTTTCTGTGCTTTGGTTATGTGAAATTAATTCAATGTAATATAGAAATTAATTTATAACATATTCCAATGTTCTTCATGCTATTTCCAATGGGATCAATTATTATTTTTTCTTTTTTTCTATTTTCTCATTCCTACCAAATCTTACTGATGTTTTCATCCATCACTGTGAGTTTTCTCCATGGGCATTATTTCTATCATATACAGTTCTTCTGGGTCAAATCTCATAAGCTTAAAGCTTACATATATATTTTAAGTAAATGCCAGATTCCCTTTATGTGAATTATTTTTTTTCTAGTCATATTCTTAATGAATTATTTTATTATTTGATTAAGTCTATCCATTTGTATTTATGTCTTAGCAAACCCCTGAAAACTTGATGATTAATTCCTCTTGAATAATTCAAACTTGCTTCATCTTCTAAGAATTTTATAAAGGATTTCTGATAATTTTGCATATCTTGTCCTGGACATCCAACTAAGTGTGGGTGGTGTGTATGTGTGTGTGTGTGTGTGTGTGTGTGTGTGTGTGATTTATTAGGGGAGGGAGAGCTCAGGTTTGGTGGAAACAATCTTATTTATGTAAGTTTGAACACGCATGTATCCTGTTTCATTCTTCTGCCTGAGTAGCTTNTATATATATATAAGCAGAGGGTTTACAAATCATGTAATAAAACCAAAATAAAGGGATTTGATTTTGCCAATCTTATTTTGCACTTGAGATGCAAATGATTTATGTTATAAATCAGAACTCTAACACCCCACCATCATAATAAAGTTTGCAAATCCCATCCCTTAAATTTGACTTACAGCTCTAGTTAGAAATTCTATCTATCTTTTATAACGTTGGTTCTTTCTCAAAATAAAATTGGGTCATGAGGTTTCAACTTATAAGTGAAACTATCCATAAGTAAAGTGTATTTGTTTATTTTCCTCCACTTAACATAACAAAACTATCAGTAGACACAGTTTCTCAGTTAACTGGCGTTATCATGGCTATTGTCTCACAAGCATGTATTATGAGCCTGGAAATATCTGATATTCTTGTACATGTCTTTTGACCCCCTTAACAATGCCATGGATTAGGCTGAAGATCAAGAAACTGAATTTCTGAAAATGTGCATTTCTTCCCCAAGTTCACATAACTAACTAATCTGTAAATGAAAGAAGCTTTGGGAGCTGGGTCAGAATGTCTCCTGGCATATTCTTTCAAGGACTTGGGTTAGAATTCACAAACCTGAATGCTTACTGGGGCCAGGTGAGCCAGGTGCATGATTGAGTGATGCCTGCCAGATTCATATTCTAGAAAGCTCTGACAATGCTCTACAACAGCCAATTGTTACCTGTGGTAACAGAAGTTCAGAAGCTCTAGAACAGATATTTCAAGAGAGGATGAGGTTCAGACCTAGTGCTTTATAAGAAAACTCCTATTTTCAAGTAACTACTGTTACTTTGGGAACTTCAATTTTTCTTAAACACTGTGCTGACCATATGATACATCTAAAGACAAGATTTGGCACAAAATCTGGTAGCTTAAGACTTCTGCTACAGATATTACATAATTTAGAATGTCCTTTTCATGTCCAGATATTTTATTTAATTAATTTTTGGAGGGCTTGGGTAGCGTGATTCTTTTCAGCTGGGGAGGGATTTTTCTGTGCTTTGGTTATGTGAAATTAATTCAATGTAATATAGAAATTAATTTATAACATATCCCAATGTTCTTCATGCTATTTCCAATGGGATCAATTATTATTTTTTCTTTTTTTCTATTTTCTCATTCCTACCAAATCTTACTGATGTTTTCATCCATCACTGTGAGTTTTCTCCATGGGCATTATTTCTATCATATACAGTTCTTCTGGGTCAAATCTCATAAGCTTAAAGCTTACATATATATTTTAAGTAAATGCCAGATTCCCTTTATGTGAATTATTTTTTTTCTAGTCATATTCTTAATGAATTATTTTATTATTTGATTAAGTCTATCCATTTGTATTTATGTCTTAGCAAACCCCTGAAAACTTGATGATTAATTCCTCTTGAATAATTCAAACTTGCTTCATCTTCTAAGAATTTTATAAAGGATTTCTGATAATTTTGCATATCTTGTCCTGGACATCCAACTAAGTGTGGGTGGTGTGTGTGTGTGTGTGATTTATTAGGGGAGGGAGAGCTCAGGTTTGGTGGAAACAATCTTATTTATGTAAGTTTGAACACGCATGTATCCTGTTTCATTCTTCTGCCTGAGTAGCTTAATAAAAATGTTCCCAAAGACTTGCTGAATGAAGACACATTATAAAATAACACTCACTTAACAAGCCTGACAAAAATAAGGGGTCTGAAATTCACAAAGAACATGCCAGAAATTGGTAACTGACTCTGCCCGGTAGTCCATTTCCTCTTCTTCGACTAGGCTATATTTTGTTTTAAATCTGGTCCATCTTGCGCATCAGTGTTATTGAAACATTGCCTGTAATAACTATATCAGCTTTCTGAGATAATACCTAGCTGACTTAGCACTAATTCCCTGTCAAGTCCTCTTAAGCCTGTATGTTTAACCTTTTTCCTTTGAATTTTAGAAAGTTTTGTGTCTATATATGAC
This sequence comes from Raphicerus campestris, assembly GCA_006410735.1. NCBI lineage: Eukaryota > Metazoa > Chordata > Mammalia > Artiodactyla > Bovidae > Raphicerus > Raphicerus campestris. The sequence continues at coordinate 40,866 of SJYW01027806.1, forward strand.
TGTATTAATTGAAAGAAAGAATTCTATTTCTTGGAATGTATTTAATGCTTTTTTTTTTTGAAGATAAAATAAGACTTTTAAAAGGAGTATGAATCCTATGACAGCCTAGGGAAATAATCAAAATTTAATACCACAGGCTTCATCCTTGTTCTGTGGGGAAAACAAAATTTGATGCTGTATCAGAAAATCAAGCCAATTTAAATTGAGTGTGTCCAGGGTCACTTTCCTTTATTTTCCCTCCAGTCACACCGGTACTGTGCTCCCAGCCTTCATGGGGCTGATACATTATTTCACAGTTCTCAGTTTGATGTTTTGCTAGGGTTTGCCAGGTCCTCCAAAAGAGCATGTCCAGTCTCCCTTATTTCACAGAAAAAAAAAAAAATGGCCTAAGGGGCAGAGACTATCTACTGTTGTCTCCTGCATCCCATCCAGAGCATCCCATCATCATCATCACCATCATCACCATCATCATAGTACCAGTAATAGCTCCCACCCAGAGTTTCCAGTATCCTGGGAAAAGTGGGGAAAATGTATTTGTATTTTCTCAGGCCCTACAAACTACTCTTCATGGAAGACAGAATCTCCCGTCTTTTCCACAGTGCCAACTTAAAATCTCAGAATCTAAATACTTGCCTAAGGTCTTCTAACTCCATGACCCTGCTCTTTTCCTAGCATGATCCCTGAATAAAATGAACTGTTTTTTTACTTGATCCTGGGGTAATGCATTTTCCTCTTAGGTGGTGTAGGGGAGATTTTTCTACTTTTCTCACATTTTAGCTTTGGGATATCAAATCTTAAGCTTAGGTGTAGCTTGAAGAAATATAAATAAAAACATGATAGATTTGATGCTGTTCAGTCATCCAGTCATGTCCAACTCTTTGCAGTCCCACAGACTGCAGCATGCCAGGCCTCCCTGAAGTTTGCCCAAGTTCATGTTCATTGCGTTGGAGATGCCATCCACCCATCTCATCCTCTGATGCCCTCTTCTCCTTCTGCCCTCAATCTTTCCCAGTGTCAGGGACTTTTCCAATGAGTTGTCTGTTGCCATCGGATGACCAAAATACTGAAGCTTCAGCTTCAGCATCAGTCCTTCCAGTGAATATTCAGGACTGATCTCCGTTAAGGTTGACTGTTTTGATCTCCTTGCTGTCCAAGGGATTTTCAGGAGTCCTCTACAGCACCACAGTTCAAAAGTATCAAATTTTTGGTGTTCTGCCTTCTTTAAGGTCCAGCTCTCTCAACTGCACATGACCACTGGGAAGACCATAGCCTTGACTATACGGACCTTTGTCAGCAGAATAATGTCTCTGCTTTGCAACACACTGTCTAGGTTTGTCATTGCTTTCCTGCCAAGAAGGAATCGTCTTCTGATTACATGGCTGCAGTCACTGTCTGCAGTGATTTTGGAGACAGAAAGATAGATAGATAGATACTAATAGATATAGATAGAGGTACAGATTTAGTTTAGCACTTGTCCTGAAGAAATTTTACTTTTTGGAGAGAAAAAGCACTATTTGAATTTTTTTTATTTGATTAAACTGATATTTTAAAAATTTATTTATTTAATTTTATTTTTACTTTATTTTACTTTACAATACTGTATTGGTTTTGTCATACATTGACATGAATCTGCCACGGGTGTATACAAGCTCCTAATCTTGAATCCCCCTCCCACTTCCCACCCCATATAATCTCTCTGGATCATCCCCGTGCACCAGCCCCAAGCATCCTGTATCCTGTATCTAACATAGACTGGCGCTTCATTTCTTACATGATAGTATACATGTTTCAATGCCATTCTCCCAAATCATCCCACCCTCTCCCTCTCCCTCAGAGTCCAAAAGTCCATTCTATACATCTGTGTCTCTTTTGCTGTCTCACATACAGAGTAATCATTACCATCTTTCTAAATTCCATATATATGTGTCAGTATACTGTATTGGTGTTTTTCTTTCTGGCTTACTTCACTCAGTATAATCGGCTCCAGTTTCATCCATCTCATTAGAACTGATTCAAAT